>OZ038004.1:19115844-19325844 GCA_964035705.1 Porites rus | reverse complement strand
AAACCAATGGTTTTGTTGTTCAGAAAGGCTTGTTTCCTAGATAAAACGTCGAAAATCGTTTTTTCACGATTTATTTTCACGATTTATGACATGGGAATACACGGGGTTACAGGGGGTCACAAGGGGTTACAAGGGGTTAAAGGGGGTTACAAGGGGTTACAAGGGGTTACAAAGGGTTACAAGGGGTGACAGGGGGTGACAAGGGGTTACAGGGGGTTACAAAGGATTATAGAAACTTTTTTCTAACTAGAACGTTCCAAGATAGTTTTTCTTGGTCTATTTTGCATAAAAATCAAAGTTGAAGAAATCTCAAATTTTTGACCAAAACGATGGACTAACCCCTTTAGAAAAATTCTAATTTTACGTTTTTCGTACACAGTTGTTTTTATAGTCTTTAAAGGATTCTTTTTTTATCTACAACGTCAGCAAACACTTTTTCTCGATCTATTTTTGATAAAGACAAAAGATGAAAAAATTTCAACTTTTAGACCAAAATCATGGACTATCCCCTTTGCAAAAATGCAAATTTTGCCTTCTTCTTTAATCCATGTTTATATTGTCTAGGAAGGCTTGTTTTCTAACGAGAACGTCACCAAATACTTTTTCTGGGTGTATTTTGCATTAAACGAAACGTTCACAAAATTTCCAATTTTTGATCAAAACCATGGACTAACCCCTTTGCAAAAATGCATATTTTGTGGGTTTTTGAAACCAATGGTTTTGTTGTTCAGAAAGACTTGTTTGCTAGATAAAACGTCGAAAATCGTTTTTTCACGATTTATTTTCACGATTTATGACATGGGAATACAGGGGGTGACAGGGGGTGACAAGGGGTTACAGGGGGTTACAAAGGATTATAGAAACTTTTTTCTAACTAGAACGTTCCCAGATACTTTTTCTTGGTCTATTTTGCATAAAAATCAAAGTTGAACAAATCTTAAATTTTTGACCTAAACGATGGACTATCCCCTTTGGAAAAATTCTAATTTTACGTTTTTCGTACACACTTGTTTTTATGGTCTTTACAGGTTTCTTTTTTATCTAGAACGACAGCAAACACTTTTTCTCGATCTATTTTTGATAAAGAGAAAAGATGAAAAAATTTCAACTAACCCCTTTCAAAAATGCCAATTTTGTGGGTTTTTGAAACCGATGTTTTTGTTGTTCAGAAAGGCTTGTTTGCTAGATAAAACGTCGCAAATCGTTTTTTCACGATTTATTTTCACGATTTATGACATGGGAATACAGGGGGTTATAAGGGGTTACAAGGAGTTACAAGGGGTTACAAGGGGTTACAAGGGGTGACAGGAGATGACAAGGGGTTACAAGGGGTTACAAACGATTATAGAAACTTTTTTCTAACTAGAACGTTCCCAGATACTTTTTCTTGGTCTACTTTGCATAAAAATGAAAGTTGAAGAAATCAAAAATTTTTGACCAAAACGATGGACTAACCCCTTTGGAAAAATTCTAATTTTACGTTTTTCGCACACAGTTGTTTTTATGCTCCTTACAGGCTTCTTTTTTATCTAGAACGTCAGCAAACACTTTTTCTCGATCTATTTTTGATAAAGACAAAACATTAAAAAATTTCAACTTTTTGACCAAAATCATATACTATCCCCTTTGCAAAAATGCCAATTTTGCCTTCTTCTTAAATCCATGTTTATATTGTCTAGGAAGGCTTCTTTTCTAACGAGAACGTCACCAAATACTTTTTCTGGGTGTATTTTGCATAAAACCAAACGTTCACAAAATTTCCAATTTCCAATTTTTTTCCCTTTGCAAAAATGCCAATTTTGTGGGTTTTTGAAACCGATGTTTTTGTTATTCAGAAAGGGCTTTTTGGTAGATAAAACGTCGAAAATCGTTTTTTCACGATTTATTTTCACGATTTATGACATGGGAATACAGGGGGTTACAGTAGGTTACAAGGAGTTACAAGGGGTTACAAGGGGTTACAAAGGGTTACAAGGGGTTACAAGGGGTGACAGGGGGTGACAAGGGGTTACAGGGGGTTACAAAGGATTATAGAAACTTTTTTCTAACTAGAACGTTCCCAGATACTTTTTCTTGGTCTATTTTGCATAAAAGTCAAAGCTCAAGAAATCTCAAATTTTTCACCAAAACGATGGACTAACCCCTTTGGAAAAATTGTAATTTTGCGTTTTTCGTAAGCAGTTTTTTTTATAGTCTTTAAAGGCTTCTTTTTATCTAGAACGTCAGGAAACACTTTTTTTCGATCTATTTTTGATAAAGAGAAAACATGAAAAAATTTGAACTTTTAGACCAAAATCCTTGACTATCCCCTTTGCAAAAATGCCAATTTTGCCTTCTTTTTAAATCCATGTTTTTATTGTCTAGAAAGGCTTGTTTTCTAACGAGAACGTCACCAAATACTTTTTCTTGGTGTATTTTGCATAAAACCAAACGTTCACAAAATTTCCAATTTTTGATCAAAACCATGGACTAACCCCTTTGCAATAATGCCAATTTTGTGGGTTTTTGAAACCGAGGATTTTGTTGTTCAGACAGGCTTGTTTGCTAGATAAAACGTCGAAAATCGTTTTTTCACGATTTATTTTCACAATTTATGACATGGGAATACAGGGGGTTACAAGGGGTTACAGGGGGTTACAAGGGGTTACAAGGGGTTACAGGGGGTTACAAGGGGTTACAAGGGGTTACAAAGGGTTACAAGGGGTTACAAGGGGTGACAGGGGGTGACAAAAGGTTACAGAGGGTTACAAAGGATTGTAGAAACTTTTTTCTAACTAGAACGTTCCCAGATACTTTTTCTTGGTCTATTTTGCATCAAAATCAAAGTAAAAGAAATCTCAAATTTTTGACCAAAATGATGGACTAACCCCTTTGGAAAAATTCTAATTTTACGTTTTTCGTACACAGTTGTTTTTATAGTCTTTAAAGGCTTCTTTTTTTATCTAGAACATAAGCAAACACTTTTTCTCGATCTATTTTTGATAAAGACAAAAGATGAAAAAATTTCAACTTTTAGACCAAAATCATGGACTATCCCCTTTGCAAAAATGCCAATTTTGCCTTCTTTTTAAATCCATGTTTATATTGTCTAGGAAAGCTTGTTTTCTAACGACAACGTCACCAAATACTTTTTCTGGGTGTATTTTGCATAAAACGAAACGTTCACAAAATTTCCAATTTTTGACCAAAACCATGGACTAACCCCTTTGCAAAAATGCCAATTTTGTGGGTTTTTGAAACCGATGTTTTTGCTGTTCAGAAAGGCTTGTTTGCTAGATAAAACGTCGAAAATCGTTTTTTCACGATTTATTTTCACAATTTATGACATGGGAATACAGGGGGTTACAAGGGGTTACAGGGGGTTACAAGGGGTTACAAGGGGTTACAGGGGGTTACAAGGGGTTACAAAGGGTTAGAAGGGGTGAAAGGGGGTGACAAGGGGTTACAGGGGGTTACAAACGATTATAGAAACTTTCTTCTAACTAGAACGTTCCCAGATTCTTTTTCTTGGTCTATTTTGCATAAAAATCAAAGTTGAAGAAATCTCAAATTTTTGACCAAAACGATGGACTAACCCCTATGGAAAAATTCTAATTTTACGTTTTTCGTACACAGTTGCTTTTATAGTCTTTAAAGGCTCCTTTTTTTATCTAGAACGTCAGCAAACACTTTTTCGCGATCTATTTTTGATAAAGACAAAAGATAAAAAAATTTCAACTTTTAGACCAAAATCATGGACTATCCCCTTTGCAAAAATGCCAATTTTGCCTTCTTTTTAAATCCATGTTTATATTGTCTAGGAAGGCTTGTTTTTTAACGAGAATGTCACCAAATACTTTTTCTGCGTGTATTTTGCATAAAACGAAAGTTTCACAAAATTTCCAATTTTTGACCAAAACCATGGACTAACCCCTTTGCAAAAATGCCAATTGTGTGGGTTTTTGAAACCGAGGATTTAGTTGTTCAGACAGGCTTGTTTGCTAGATAAAACGTCGAAAATCGTTTGTTCACGATTTATATTCACGATTTATGACATGGGAATACAGGGGGTTACAAGGGGTTACAGGGGCTTACAGGGGGTTACAAGAGGTTACAAAGGGTTACAAGGGGTAAGAGGGGGTGACAAGGGGTTACAGGGGGTTACAAGGGGTTACAAGGGGTTACAGGGGGTTACAGGGGGTTACAAAGGGTTACAAGGGGTTACAAGGGGTGACAGGGGGTGACAAGAGGTTACAGGGGATTACAAAGGATTATAGAAACTTTTCTCTAACTAGAACGTTCCCAGATACTTTTTCTTGGTCTATTTTGCATAAAAATCAAAGTTGAACAAATCTCAAATTTATGACCAAAACGATGGACTAACCCCTTTGGAAAAATTCTAATTTTACGTTTTTCGTACAAAGTTGTTTTAATAGTCGTTAAAGGCTCCTTTTTTTATCTAGAACGTCAGCAAACACTTTTTCTCGATCTATTTTTGATAAAGACAAAAGATGAAAAAATTTCAACTTTTAGACCAAAATCATGCACTATCCCCTTTGCAAAAATGCCAATTTTGGGTTCTTCTTAAATCAATGTTTATGTTGTCTAGAAAAACTGGTTTTCTAACGAGAACGTCACCAAATACTTTTTCTGGGTGTATTTTGCATAAAACCAAACGTTCACAAAATTTCCAATTTTTGATCAAAACCATGGACTAACCCCTTTGCAAAAATGCCAATTTTGTGGGTTTTTGAAACCGATGTTTTTGTTGTTCAGAAAGGCTTGTTTGCTAGATAAAACGTCGAAAATCGTTTTTTCACAATTTATTTTCACGATTTATGACATGGGAATACACGGGGTTACAAGGGGTTACAGGGGGTTACAAGGGGTTACAGGGGGTTACAAGGGGTTACAAGGGGTTAAAAAAGGGTTACAAGGGGTTACAAGGGGTGACAGGGGGTGACAAGGGGTTACAGAGGGTTACAAAGGATTGTAGAAACTTTTTTCTAACTAGAACGTTCCCAGATACTTTTTCTTGGTCTATTTTGCATAGAAATCAAAGTTAAAGAAATCTCAAATTTTTGACCAAAACGATGGACTAACCCCTTTGGAAAAATTCTAATTTTACGTTTTTCGTACACAGTTGTTTTTATAGTCTTTAAAGGTTTCTTTTTTTATCTAGAACGTAAGCAAACACTTTTTCTCGATCTATTTTTGATAAAGACCAAAGATGAAAAAATTTCAACTTTTAAACCAAAACCATGGACTATCCCCTTTGCAAAAATGCCAATTTTGCCTTCTTCTTAAATCCATGTTTACATTGCCTAGGAAGGCTTGTTTTCTAACGAGAACGTCACCAAATACTTTTACTGGGTGTTTTTTGCATAAAACGAAACGTTCACAAAATTTCAAATTTTTGAACAAAACCATGGACTAACCCCTTTGCAACAATGCCAATTTTGTGGGTTTTTGAAACCGATGTTTTTGTTGTTCAGAAAGGCTTGCTTGCTAGATAAAACGTCGAAAATCGTTTTTTCACGATTTATTTTCACAATTTATGACATGGGAATACAGGGGGTTACAAGGGGTTACAGGGGGTTACAAGGGGTTACAAGGGGTTACAGGGGGTTACAAGGGGTTACAGGGGGTTACAAGGGGTTACAAGGGGTTACAAAGGGTTACAAGGGGTTACAGGGGGTGACAAGGGGTTACAGGGGGTTACAAAGGATTATAGAAACTTTTTTCTAACTAGAACGTTCCCAGATACTTTTTCTTGGTCTATTTTGCATAAAAATCAAAGTTGAAGAAATCTCAAATTTTTTACCAAAACGATGGACTAACCCTTTTAGAAAAATTCTAATTTTACGTTTTTCGTACACAGTTGTTTTTATAGTCTTTAAAGGATTCTTTTTTTATCTACAACGTCAGCAAACACTTTTTCTCGATCTATTTTTGATAAAGACAAAAGATGAAAAAATTTCAACTTTTAGACCAAAATCATGGACTATCCCCTTTGCAAAAATGCCAATTTTGCCTTCTTCTTTAATCTATGTTTATCTTGTCTAGGAAGGCTTGTTTTCTAACGAGAACGTCACCAAATACTTTTACTGGGTGTATTTTGCATTAAACGAAACGTTCACAAAATTTCCAATATTTGATCAAAACCATGGACTAACCCCTTTGCAAAAATGCCAATTTTGTGGGTTTTTGAAACCAATGGTTTTGTTGTTCAGAAAGGCTTGTTTGCTAGATAAAACGTCGAAAATCGTTTTTTCACGATTTATTTTCACGATTTATGACATGGGAATACACGGGGTTACAGGGGGTTACAAGGGGTTACAGGAGGTTACAAAGGGTTACAAGGGGTTACAAGGTGTGACAGGGGGTGACAAGGGGTTACAGGGGGTTACAAAGGATTATAGAAACTTTTTTCTAACTAGAACGTTCCCAGATACTCTTTCTTGGTCTATTTTGCATAAAAATCAAAGTTGAAGAAATCTCAAATTTTTGACCTAAACGATGGACTATCCCCGTTGGAAAAATTCTAATTTTACGTTTTTCGTACACACTTGTTTTTATGGTCTTTACAGGTTTCTTTTTTATCTAGAACGACAGCAAACAATTTTTCTCGATCTATTTTTGATAAATACAAAAGAGGAAAAAATTTCAACTAACCCCTTTCAAAAATGCCAATTTTGTGGGTTTTTGAAACCGATGTTTTTGTTGTTCAGAAAGGCTTGTTTGCTGGATAAAACGTCGAAAATCGTTTTTTCACGATTTATTTTCACGATTTATGACATGGGAATACAGGGGGTTATAAGGGGTTACAAGGAGTTACAAGGGGTTACAAGGGGTTACAAGGGGTGACAGGGGATGACAAGGGGTTACAGGGGGTTACAAACGATTATAGAAACTTTTTTCTAACTAGAACGTTCCCAGATATTTTTTCTTGGTCTACTTTGCATAAAAATCAAAGTTGAAGAAATCTCAAATTTTTGACCAAAACGATGGACTAACCCCTTTGGAAAAATTCTAATTTTACGTTTTTCGTACACAGTTGTTTTTATGCTCTTTACAGGCTTCTTTTTTATCTAGAACGTCAGCAAACACTTTTTCTCGATCTATTTTTGATAAAGACAAAACATTAAAAAATTTCAACTTTTTGACCAAAATCATATACTATCCCCTTTGCAAAAATGCCAATTTTGCCTTCTTCTTAAATCCATGTTTATATTGTCTAGGAAGGCTTGTTTTCTAACGAGAACGTCACCAAATACTTTTTCTGGGTGTATTTTGCATAAAACCAAACGTTCACAAAATTTACAATTTCCAATTTTTTTCCCTTTGCAAAAATGCTAATTTTGTGGGTTTTTGAAATCGATGTTTTTGTTGTTCAGAAAGGCTTGTTTGCTAGATAAAACGTCGCAAATCGTTTTTTCACGATTTATTTTCACGATTTATGACATGGGAATACAGGGGGTTACAGGGGGTTACAGTAGGTTACAAGGAGTTACAAGGGGTTACAAGGGGTTACAAAGGGTTACAAGGGGTTACAAGGGGTGACAGGGGGTGACAAGGGGTTACAGCGGGTTACAAAGGATTATAGAAACTTTTTTCTAACTAGAACGTTCCCAGATACTTTTTCTTGGTCTATTTTGCATAAAAGTCAAAGCTCAAGAAATCTCAAATTTTTCACCAAAACGATGGACTAACCCCTTTGGAAAAATTGTAATTTTGCGTTTTTCGTAAGCAGTTTTTTTTATAGTCTTTACAGGCTTCTTTGTATCTAGAACGTCAGGAAACACTTTTTTTCGATGTATTTTTGATAAAGAGAAAACATGAAAAAATTTGAACTTTTAGACCAAAATCATTGACTATCCCCTTTGCAAAAATGCCAATTTTGCCTTCTTTTTAAATCCATGTTTATATTGTCTAGAAAGGCTTGTTTTCTAACGACAACGTCACCAAATACTTTTTCTTGGTGTATTTTGCATAAAACCAAACGTTCACAAAATTTCCAATTTTTGATCAAAACCATGGACTAACCCCTTTGCAAAAATGCCAATTTTGTGGGTTTTTGAAACCGATGTTTTTGTTGTTCAGAAAGGCTTGTTTGCTAGATAAAACGTCGAAAATCGTTTTTTCACGATTTATTTTCACGATTTATGACATGGGAATACACGGGGTTACAAGGGGTTACAGGGGGTTACAAGGGGTTACAGGGGGTTACAAGGGGTTACAAGGGGTTACAAAGGGTTACAAGGGGTTACAAGGGGTGACAGGGGGTGACAAAAGGTTACAGAGGGTTACAAAGGATTGTAGAAACTTTTTTCTAACTAGAACGTTCCCAGATACTTTTTCTTGGTCTATTTTGCATCAAAATCAAAGTAAAAGAAATCTCAAATTTTTGACCAAAATGATGGACTAACCCTTTGGAAAAATTCTAATTTTACGTTTTTCGTACACAGTTGTTTTTATAGTCTTTAAAGGCTTCTTTTTTTATGTAGAACATAAGCAAACACTTTTTCTCGATCTATTTTTGATAAAGACAAAAGATAAAAAAATTTCAACTTTTAGACCAAAATCATGGACTATCCCCTTTGCAAAAATGCCAATTTTGCCTGCTTTTTAAATCCATGTTTATATTGTCTAGGAAGGCTTCTTTTCTAACGAGAACGTCACCAAATACTTTTTCTGGGTGTATTTTGCATAAAACGAAACGTTCACAAAATTTCCAATTTTTGACCAAAACCATGGACTAACCCCTTTGCAAAAATGCTAATTTTGTGGGTTTTTGAAACCGATGTTTTTGTTGTTCCGAAAGGCTTGTTTGCTAGATAAAACGTCGAAAATCGTTTTTTCACGATTTATTTTCACAATTTATGACATGGGAATACAGGGGGTTACAAGGGGTTACAGGGGGTTACAAGGGGTTACCGGGGGTTACAAGGGGTTACAGGGGGTTACAAGGGGTTGCAAGGGGTTACAAAGGGTTACAAGGGGTGAAAGGGGGTGACAAGGGGTTACAGGGGGTTACAAACGATTATAGAAACTTTCTTCTAACTAGAACGTTCCCAGATTCTTTTTCTTGGTCTATTTTGCATAAAAATCAAAGTTGAAGAAATCTCAAATTTTTGACCAAAACGATGGACTAACCCCTTTGGAAAAATTCTAATTTTACGTTTTTCGTACACAGTTGTTTTTATAGTCTTTAAAGGCTTCTTTTTTTATCTAGAACGTCAGCAAACACTTTTTCTCGATCTATTTTTGATAAAGACAAAAGATAAAAAAATTTCAACTTTTAGACCAAAATCATGGACTATCCCCTTTGCAAAAATGCCAATTTTGCCTTGTTTTTAAATCCATGTTTTATTTGTCTAGAAAGGCTTGTTCTTTCAACGAGAGCGTTACCAAATACTTTTTCTGGGTGTATTTTGCATAAAAGCAAACGTTAACAAAAACTTTTGACCAAAACCATGGACTAACCCCTTTGCAAAAATGTCAATTTTGTGGGTTTTTGAAACCGATGTTTTTGTTGTTCAGAAAGGCTTGTTTGCTGGATAAAACGTCGAAAATCGTTTTTTCACGATTTATTTTCACCATCTATGACATAGGAATAGAGGGGGTTACAAGGGGGTTACAGAGGGTTACAGGGGGTTACAAGGGGTTACAGGGGGTAACAAAGGGTTACAGGGGGTTACAAGGGGTTAGAGGGGGTTACAACGGGTTACAAAGGGGTGACAGGGGGTGACAAGGGGTTACAGGGGGTTACAAAGAATTATAGAAACTTTTTTCTAACTAGAACGTTCCCACATACTTTTTCTTGGTCTATTTTGCATAAAAAACAAAGTTGTAGAAATCTCAACTTTTTGACCAAAACGATGGGCTAACCCCTTTGGAAAAATTCTAATTTTTCGTTTTTCGTATAGAATTAATTTTATAGTCTTTAAAGGCTTCTTTTTTATCTACAACGTCAGTAAACATTATTTCTCGATCTATTTATGAAAAACAGAAAAGATGAAAAACCTTCAACATTTTGACCAAAATCATGGGTAATCCCCTTTGCAAAAATGCCAATTTTGCCTTCGTTTTAAATCCATGTTTATAGTGTCTACAAACGCTTGACTTTTAACAAGAACGTCACCAAATACTTTTTCTGGGTTTATTTTGCATCAAACAAAACGTTCACAAAATTTCCAATTTTTGACCAAAACCATGGACTAACCCCTTTGCAAAAATGCCAATTTTGTGGGTTTTTGAAACCGATGTTTTTGTTGTTCAGAAAGGCTTGTTTGCTAGATAAAACGTCGAAAATCGTTTTTTTTAGGATTTATTTTCACGATTTATGACATGGGAATACAGGGGGTTACAAGGGGTTACGGGAGGTTACCAGGGGTTACAAGGGCTAACAAAGGGTTTCAAGGGGTTAGAAGGGGTGACAGGGGGTGACAAGGGGTTACAGGGCGTCACAAAGGATTATAGAACTTTTTTCTAACTAGAACGTTCCCAGATACTTTTCCTTGGTCTATTTTGGATAAAAATCAAAGTTGAAGAAATCTCAAATTTTTGACCAAAACGATGGACTAACCCCTTTGCAAAAATGCCAATTTTGTGGGTTTTTGAAACCGATGTTTTTGTTGTTCAGAAAGGCTTGTTTGCTAGATAAAACGTCGAAAATCGTTTTTCACGATTTATTTTCACGATTTAAAACATGGGAATACAGGGGGTTACAAAGGATTATAGAAACTTTATTCTAACTAGAACTTTCCCAGATACTTTTTCTTGGTCTATTTTGCATAAAAATCAAAGTTGAAGAAATCTCAAATTTTTGACCAAAACGATGGACTAACCCCTTTGAAAAAATTCTAATTTTACGTTTTTCGTACACAGTTGTTTTTATAGTCTTTAGAGGCTTCTTTTTTATCTAGAACGTCAGTAAACACTTTTTCTCGATCTATTTTTGATAAAGACAAAAGATGAAAAAATTTTAACTTTTCGACCAAAACCATGGACTAACCCGTTTGGAAAAATGCCAATTTTGTGGGTTTTTGAAACCGATGTTTTTGTTGTTCAGAAAGGCTTGTTTGCTAGATAAAACGTCGAAAATCGTTTTTTTCCGATTTATTTTCCCGATTTATGACATGGGAATACAGGGGGTTACAAGGGGTTACAAGGTGTTACGGGAGGTTACCAGGGGTTACAAGGGCTAACAAAGGGTTACAAGGGGTTAGAAGGGGTGACAGGGGGTGACAAGGGGTTACAGGGGGTTACAAAGGATTATAGAAACTTTTTTCTAACTAGAACGTTCCCAGATACTTTTCCTTGGTCTATTTTGGATAAAAATCAAAGTTGAAGAAATCTCAAATTTTTGACCAAAACGATGGACTAACCCCTTTGCAAAAATGCCAATTTTGTGGGTTTTTGAAACCGATGTTTTTGTTGTTCAGAAAGGCTTGTTTGCTAGATAAAACGTCGAAAATCGTTTTTTCACGATTTATTTTCACGATTTAAAACATGGGAATACAGGGGGTTACCAGGGGTTAACAGGGGTTACAAGGGGTTACAGGGGGTTACAAGGGGTTACAGGGGGTTAAAAAGGGTTACAAGGGGTTACATGGGGTGACAGGGGGTGACAAGGGGTTACAGGGGGTTAAAAAGAATTATAGAAACTTTTCTCTAACTAGAACGTTCCCAGATACTTTTTCTTGGTCTATTTTGCATAAAAATCAAAGTTGAAGAAATCTCAAATTTTTGACCAAAACGATGGACTAACCCCTTCGGAAAAATTCTAATTTTACGTTTTTCGTACATGGTTGTTTTTATAGTCTTTAAAGGCTTCTTTTTTATCTAGAACGTCAGCAAACACTTTTTCTCGATCTATTTTTGATAAAGACAAAACATTAAAAAATTTCAACTTTTTGACCAAAATCATATACTATCCCCTTTGCAAAAATGCCAATTGTGCCTTCTTCTTAAATCCATGTTTATATTGTCTAGGAAGGCTTGTTTTCTAACGAGAACGTCACCAAAAACTTTTTCTGGGTGTATTTTGCATAAAACCAAACGTTCACAAAATTTCCAATTTCCAATTTTTTTCCCTTTGCAAAAATGCTAATTTTGTGGGTTTTTGAAACCGATGTTTTTGTTGTTCAGAAAGGCTTGTTTGCTAGATAAAACGTCGAAAATCGTTTTTCCACGATTTATTTTCACGATTTATGATAGGGAATACGGGGGGTTATAAGGGGTTACAAGGAGTTACAAGGGGTTACAAGGGGTTACAAGGGGTGACAGGGGATGACAAGGGGTTACAGGGGGTTACAAACGATTATAGAAACTTTTTTCTAACTAGAACGTTCCCAGATACTTTTTCTTGGTCTACTTTGCATAAAAATCAAAGTTGAAGAAATCTCAAATTTTTGACCAAAACGATGGACTAACCCCTTTGGAAAAATTCTAATTTTACGTTTTTCGTACACAGTTGTTTTTATGCTCTTTACAGGCTTCTTTTTAATCTAGAACGTCAGCAAACACTTTTTCTCGATCTATTTTTGATAAAGACAAAACATTAAAAAATTTCAACTTTTTGACCAAAATCATATACTATCCCCTTTGCAAAAATGCCAATTGTGCCTTCTTCTTTAATCCATGTTTATATTGTCTAGGAAGGCTTGTTTTCTAACGAGAACGTCACCAAAAACTTTTTCTGGGTGTATTTTGCATAAAACCAAACGTTCACAAAATTTCCAATTTCCAATTTTTTTCCCTTTGCAAAAATGCTAATTTTGTGGGTTTTTGAAACCGATGTTTTTGTTGTTCAGAAAGGCTTGTTTGCTAGATAAAACGTCGAAAATCGTTTTTTCACGATTTATTTTCACGATTTATGACATGGGAATACAGGGGGTTACAGGGGGTTACAGTAGGTTACAAGGGGTTACAAAGGGTTACAAGGGGTTACAAGGGGTGACAGGGGGTGACAAGGGGTTACAGGGGGTTACAAAGGATTATAGAAACTTTTTTCTAACTAGAACGTTCCCAGATACTTTTTCTTGGTCTATTTTGCATAAAAGTCAAAGCTCAAGAAATCTCAAATTGTTGACCAAAACGATGGACTAACCCCTTTGGAAAAATTGTAATTTTGCGTTTTTCGTAAGCAGTTTTTTTTATAGTCTTTAAAGGCTTCTGTTTTATCTAGAACATCAGCAAACACGTTTTCTCGATCTATTTTTGATAAAGAGAAAACATGAAAAAATTTGAACTTTTAGACCAAAATCATTGACTATCCCCTTTGCAAAAATGCTAATTTTGCCTTCTTTTTAAATCCATGTTTATATTGTCTAGAAAGGCTTGTTTTCTAACGAGAACGTCACCAAATACTTTTTCTTGGTGTATTTTGCATAAAACCAAACGTTCACAAAATTTCCAATTTTTGATCAAAACCATGGACTAACCCCTTTGCAAAAATGCCAATTTTGTGGGTTTTTGAAACCGATGTTTTTGTTGTTCAGAAAGGCTTGTTTGCTAGATAAAACGTCGAAAATCGTTTTTTCACGATTTATTTTCACGATTTATGACATGGGAATACACGGGGTTACAAGGGGTTACAGGGGGTTAGAAGGGGTTACAAGGGGTTACGGGAGGTTACCAGGGGTTACAAGGGCTAACAAAGGGTTACAAGGGGTTAGAAGGGGTGACAGGGGGTGACAAGGGGTTACAGGGGGTTACAAAGGATTATAGAAACTTTTTTCTAACTAGAACGTTCCCAGATACTTTTCCTTGGTCTATTTTGGATAAAAATCAAAGTTGAAGAAATCTCAAATTTTTGACCAAAACGATGGACTAACCCCTTTGCAAAAATGCCAATTTTGTGGGTTTTTGAAACCGATGTTTTTGTTGTTCAGAAAGGCTTGTTTGCTAGATAAAACGTCGAAAATCGTTTTTTCACGATTTATTTTCACGATTTAAAACATGGGAATACAGGGGGTTACCAGGGGTTAACAGGGGTTACAAGGGGTTACAGGGGGTTACAAGGGGTTACAGGGGGTTAAAAAGGGTTACAAGGGGTTACAAGGGGTGACAGGGGGTGACAAGGGGTTACAGGGGGTTAAAAAGAATTATAGAAACTTTTCTCTAACTAGAACGTTCCCAGATACTTTTTCTTGGTCTATTTTGCATAAAAATCAAAGTTGAAGAAATCTCAAATTTTTGACCAAAACGATGGACTAACCCCTTCGGAAAAATTCTAATTTTACGTTTTTCGTACATGGTTGTTTTTATAGTCTTTAAAGGCTTCTTTTTTATCTAGAACGTCAGCAAACACTTTTTCTCGATCTATTTTTGATAAAGACAAAACATTAAAAAATTTCAACTTTTTGACCAAAATCATATACTATCCCCTTTGCAAAAATGCCAATTGTGCCTTCTTCTTAAATCCATGTTTATATTGTCTAGGAAGGCTTGTTTTCTAACGAGAACGTCACCAAAAACTTTTTCTGGGTGTATTTTGCATAAAACCAAACGTTCACAAAATTTCCAATTTCCAATTTTTTTCCCTTTGCAAAAATGCTAATTTTGTGGGTTTTTGAAACCGATGTTTTTGTTGTTCAGAAAGGCTTGTTTGCTAGATAAAACGTCGAAAATCGTTTTTCCACGATTTATTTTCACGATTTATGATAGGGAATACGGGGGGTTATAAGGGGTTACAAGGAGTTACAAGGGGTTACAAGGGGTTACAAGGGGTGACAGGGGATGACAAGGGGTTACAGGGGGTTACAAACGATTATAGAAACTTTTTTCTAACTAGAACGTTCCCAGATACTTTTTCTTGGTCTACTTTGCATAAAAATCAAAGTTGAAGAAATCTCAAATTTTTGACCAAAACGATGGACTAACCCCTTTGGAAAAATTCTAATTTTACGTTTTTCGTACACAGTTGTTTTTATGCTCTTTACAGGCTTCTTTTTAATCTAGAACGTCAGCAAACACTTTTTCTCGATCTATTTTTGATAAAGACAAAACATTAAAAAATTTCAACTTTTTGACCAAAATCATATACTATCCCCTTTGCAAAAATGCCAATTGTGCCTTCTTCTTTAATCCATGTTTATATTGTCTAGGAAGGCTTGTTTTCTAACGAGAACGTCACCAAAAACTTTTTCTGGGTGTATTTTGCATAAAACCAAACGTTCACAAAATTTCCAATTTCCAATTTTTTTCCCTTTGCAAAAATGCTAATTTTGTGGGTTTTTGAAACCGATGTTTTTGTTGTTCAGAAAGGCTTGTTTGCTAGATAAAACGTCGAAAATCGTTTTTTCACGATTTATTTTCACGATTTATGACATGGGAATACAGGGGGTTACAGGGGGTTACAGTAGGTTACAAGGGGTTACAAGGGGTTACAAAGGGTTACAAGGGGTTACAAGGGGTGACAGGGGGTGACAAGGGGTTACAGGGGGTTACAAAGGATTATAGAAACTTTTTTCTAACTAGAACGTTCCCAGATACTTTTTCTTGGTCTATTTTGCATAAAAGTCAAAGCTCAAGAAATCTCAAATTGTTGACCAAAACGATGGACTAACCCCTTTGGAAAAATTGTAATTTTGCGTTTTTCGTAAGCAGTTTTTTTTATAGTCTTTAAAGGCTTCTGTTTTATCTAGAACATCAGCAAACACGTTTTCTCGATCTATTTTTGATAAAGAGAAAACATGAAAAAATTTGAACTTTTAGACCAAAATCATTGACTATCCCCTTTGCAAAAATGCTAATTTTGCCTTCTTTTTAAATCCATGTTTATATTGTCTAGAAAGGCTTGTTTTCTAACGAGAACGTCACCAAATACTTTTTCTTGGTGTATTTTGCATAAAACCAAACGTTCACAAAATTTCCAATTTTTGATCAAAACCATGGACTAACCCCTTTGCAAAAATGCCAATTTTGTGGGTTTTTGAAACCGATGTTTTTGTTGTTCAGAAAGGCTTGTTTGCTAGATAAAACGTCGAAAATCGTTTTTTCACGATTTATTTTCACGATTTATGACATGGGAATACACGGGGTTACAAGGGGTTACAGGGGGTTAGAAGGGGTTACAAGGGGTTACGGGAGGTTACCAGGGGTTACAAGGGCTAACAAAGGGTTACAAGGGGTTAGAAGGGGTGACAGGGGGTGACAAGGGGTTACAGGGGGTTACAAAGGATTATAGAAACTTTTTTCTAACTAGAACGTTCCCAGATACTTTTCCTTGGTCTATTTTGGATAAAAATCAAAGTTGAAGAAATCTCAAATTTTTGACCAAAACGATGGACTAACCCCTTTGCAAAAATGCCAATTTTGTGGGTTTTTGAAACCGATGTTTTTGTTGTTCAGAAAGGCTTGTTTGCTAGATAAAACGTCGAAAATCGTTTTTTCACGATTTATTTTCACGATTTAAAACATGGGAATACAGGGGGTTACCAGGGGTTAACAGGGGTTACAAGGGGTTACAGGGGGTTACAAGGGGTTACAGGGGGTTAAAAAGGGTTACAAGGGGTTACAAGGGGTGACAGGGGGTGACAAGGGGTTACAGGGGGTTAAAAAGAATTATAGAAACTTTTCTCTAACTAGAACGTTCCCAGATACTTTTTCTTGGTCTATTTTGCATAAAAATCAAAGTTGAAGAAATCTCAAATTTTTGACCAAAACGATGGACTAACCCCTTCGGAAAAATTCTAATTTTACGTTTTTCGTACATGGTTGTTTTTATAGTCTTTAAAGGCTTCTTTTTTATCTAGAACGTCAGCAAACACTTTTTCTCGATCTATTTTTGATAAAGACAAAACATTAAAAAATTTCAACTTTTTGACCAAAATCATATACTATCCCCTTTGCAAAAATGCCAATTGTGCCTTCTTCTTAAATCCATGTTTATATTGTCTAGGAAGGCTTGTTTTCTAACGAGAACGTCACCAAAAACTTTTTCTGGGTGTATTTTGCATAAAACCAAACGTTCACAAAATTTCCAATTTCCAATTTTTTTCCCTTTGCAAAAATGCTAATTTTGTGGGTTTTTGAAACCGATGTTTTTGTTGTTCAGAAAGGCTTGTTTGCTAGATAAAACGTCGAAAATCGTTTTTCCACGATTTATTTTCACGATTTATGATAGGGAATACGGGGGGTTATAAGGGGTTACAAGGAGTTACAAGGGGTTACAAGGGGTTACAAGGGGTGACAGGGGATGACAAGGGGTTACAGGGGGTTACAAACGATTATAGAAACTTTTTTCTAACTAGAACGTTCCCAGATACTTTTTCTTGGTCTACTTTGCATAAAAATCAAAGTTGAAGAAATCTCAAATTTTTGACCAAAACGATGGACTAACCCCTTTGGAAAAATTCTAATTTTACGTTTTTCGTACACAGTTGTTTTTATGCTCTTTACAGGCTTCTTTTTAATCTAGAACGTCAGCAAACACTTTTTCTCGATCTATTTTTGATAAAGACAAAACATTAAAAAATTTCAACTTTTTGACCAAAATCATATACTATCCCCTTTGCAAAAATGCCAATTGTGCCTTCTTCTTTAATCCATGTTTATATTGTCTAGGAAGGCTTGTTTTCTAACGAGAACGTCACCAAAAACTTTTTCTGGGTGTATTTTGCATAAAACCAAACGTTCACAAAATTTCCAATTTCCAATTTTTTTCCCTTTGCAAAAATGCTAATTTTGTGGGTTTTTGAAACCGATGTTTTTGTTGTTCAGAAAGGCTTGTTTGCTAGATAAAACGTCGAAAATCGTTTTTTCACGATTTATTTTCACGATTTATGACATGGGAATACAGGGGGTTACAGGGGGTTACAGTAGGTTACAAGGGGTTACAAAGGGTTACAAGGGGTTACAAGGGGTGACAGGGGGTGACAAGGGGTTACAGGGGGTTACAAAGGATTATAGAAACTTTTTTCTAACTAGAACGTTCCCAGATACTTTTTCTTGGTCTATTTTGCATAAAAGTCAAAGCTCAAGAAATCTCAAATTGTTGACCAAAACGATGGACTAACCCCTTTGGAAAAATTGTAATTTTGCGTTTTTCGTAAGCAGTTTTTTTTATAGTCTTTAAAGGCTTCTGTTTTATCTAGAACATCAGCAAACACGTTTTCTCGATCTATTTTTGATAAAGAGAAAACATGAAAAAATTTGAACTTTTAGACCAAAATCATTGACTATCCCCTTTGCAAAAATGCTAATTTTGCCTTCTTTTTAAATCCATGTTTATATTGTCTAGAAAGGCTTGTTTTCTAACGAGAACGTCACCAAATACTTTTTCTTGGTGTATTTTGCATAAAACCAAACGTTCACAAAATTTCCAATTTTTGATCAAAACCATGGACTAACCCCTTTGCAAAAATGCCAATTTTGTGGGTTTTTGAAACCGATGTTTTTGTTGTTCAGAAAGGCTTGTTTGCTAGATAAAACGTCGAAAATCGTTTTTTCACGATTTATTTTCACGATTTATGACATGGGAATACACGGGGTTACAAGGGGTTACAGGGGGTTACAAGGGGTTACAAGGGGTTACAAAGGGTTACAAGGGGTTACAAGGGTCGACAAAGGGTGACAAAAGGTTACAGAGGGTTACAAAGGATTGTAGAAACTTTTTTCTAACTAGAACGTTCCCAGATACTTTTTCTTGGTCTATTTTGCATCAAAATCAAAGTAAAAGAAATCTCAAATTTTTGACCAAAATGATGGACTAACGCCTTTGGAAAAATTTTAATTTTACGTTTTACGTACACAGTTGTTTTTATAGTCTTTAAAGGCTTCTTTTTTTATCTAGAACATAAGGAAACACTTTTTCTCGATCTATTTTTGATAAAGACAAAAGATAAAAAAATTTCAACTTTTAGACCAAAATCATGGACTATCCCCTTTGCAAAAATGCCAATTTTGCCTTCTTTTTAAATCCATGTTTATATTGTCTAGGAAGGCTTCTTTTCTAACGAGAACGTCACCAAATACTTTTTCTGGGTGTATTTTGCATAAAACGAAACGTTCACAAAATTTCCAATTTTTGACCAAAACCGTGGACTAACCCCTTTGCAAAAATGCCAATTTTGTGGGTTTTTGAAACCGATGTTTTTGTTGTTCAGATAGGTTTGTTTGCTAGATAAAACGTCGAAAATCGTTTTTTCACGATTTATTTTCACAATTTATGACATGGGAATACAGGGGGTTACAAGGGGTTACAGGGGGTTACAAGGGGTTACAGGGGGTTACAAGAGGTTACAAGGGGTTACAAGGGGTTACAAACGGTTACAAGGGGTTACAAGGGGTTCAAAGGGGTGACAGGGGGTGACAAGGGGTTACAAAGGATTATAGAAACTTTTTTCTAACTAGAACGTTCCCAGATACTTTTTCTTGGTCTATTTTGGATAAAAATCAAAGTTGAAGAAATCTCAAATTTTTGACCAAAACGATGGACTAACCTCCTTGGAAAATTTCTAATTTTACGTTTTTGGTACACAGTTGTTTTTATGGACTTTACAGGCTTCTTTTTTTTATCTAGAACGTCAGCAAACACTTTTTCTCGATCTATTTTTGATAAAGACAAAAGATGAAAAAATTTCACCTTTTTGACCAAAATCATGAACTATCCCCTTTGCAAAAATGCCAATTTTGCCTTCTTCTTAAATCCATGTTTATATTGTCTAGAAAGGCTTGTTTTCTAACGAGAACGTCACCAAATACTTTTTCTGGGTGTATTTTGCATAAAACGAAACGTTCACAAAATTTCCAATTTTTTACCAAAACCATGGACTAACCCCTATGCAAAAATGCCAATTTTGTGGGTTTTTGAAACCGATGTTTTTGTTGTTCAGAAAGGTTTGTTTGCTAGATAAAACGTCGAAAATCGTTTTTTCACGATTTATTTTCACGATTTATGACATGGGAATACAGGGGGTTACAGTAGGTTACAAGGGGTTACAGGGGGTTACAAGGGGTTACAAGGGGTTACAAAGGGTTACAAGGGGTTACAAGAGGTGACAAGGGGTGACAAGGGGTTACAGGGGGTTACAAAGGATTATAGAAACTTTTTTCTAACTAGAACGTTCCCAGATACTTTTTCGTGGTCTATTTTGCATAAAAATCAAAGTTGAAGAAATCTCAAATTTTTGACCAAAACGATGGACTAAACCCTTTGGAAAAATTCTAATTTTACGTTTTTCGTAAGCAGTTGTTTTTATAGTCTTTAAAGGCTTCTTTTTTATCTAGAACGTTAGCAAACACTTTTTCTCGATCTATTTTTGATAAAGACAAAAGAAGAAAAAATTTTAACTTTTAGACCAAAATCATGGACTATCCCCTTTGCAAAAATGCCAATTTTGCCTTCTTGTTAAATCCATGTTTATATTGTCCAGAAAGGCTTGTTTTCTAACGAGAACGTCACCAAATACTTTTTCTGGGTGTTTTCTCGATAAAACGAAACGTTCACCAAATTTCAAATTTTTGATCAAAACCATGGACTAACCCCTTTGCAAAAATGCCAATTTTGTGGGTTTTTGAAACCGATGTTTTTGTTGTTCAGAAAGTCTTGTTGCTAGATAAAACGTCAAAAATCGTTTTTTCACGATTTATTTTCACGATTTATGACATGGGAATACACGGGGTTACAAGGGGTTACAGGGGGTTGCAAGGGGTTACAAGGGGTTACAAAGGGTTACAAGGGGTTACAAGGGGTGACAGGGGGTGACAAGGGGTTACAGAGGGTTACAAATGATTGTAGAAACTTTTTTCTAACTAGAACGTTCCCAGATACTTTTTCTTGGTCTATTTTGCATAAAAATCAAAGTTGAAGAAATCTCAAATTTTTGACCAAAACGATGGACTAACGCCTTTGGAAAAATTCTAATTTTACGTTTTTCGTACACAGTTGTTTTTATAGTCTTTAAAGGCTTCTTTTTTTATCTCGAAAGTCAGCAAACACTATTTCTCGATCTCTTTTTGATAAAGACAGAAGATGAAAAAATTTCAACTTTTGGACTAAAATCATGGACTATCCCCTTTGCAAAAATGCCAATTTTGCCTTCTTCTTAAATCCATGTTTATATTGTCTAGAAAGGCTTGTTTTCTAACGAAAACGTCACCAAATACTTTTTCTGGGTGTATTTTGCATAAAACGAAACGTTCACAAAATTTCCAATCTTTGATCAAAACCGTGGACTAACCCCTTTTCAAAAATGCCAATTTTGTGGGTTTTTGAAACCGATGATTTTGTTGTTCAGACAGGCTTGTTTGCTAGATAAAACGTCCAAAATCGTTTTTTCACGATTTATTTTCACGATTTATGACATGGGAATACAGGGGGTTACAAGGGGTTACAGGGGGTTACAAGAGGTTACAAAGGGTTACAAGGGGTTACAGGGGGTTACAAGGGGTTACAAGGGGTTACAAAGGGTTACAAGTGGTGACAGGGGGTGACAAGGGGTTACAGGGGGTTACAAAGGATTATAGAAACTTTTTTCTAACTAGAACGTTCCCAGATACTTTTTCTTGGTCTATTTTGCATAGAAATCAAAGTTAAAGAAATCTCAAATTCTTGACCAAAACGATGGACTAACCCTTTGGAAAAATTCTAATTTTACGTTTTTCGTACACAGTTTTTTTTATAGTCTTTAAAGGCTTCTTTTTTTATCTAGAACGTCAGCAAACACTTTTTCTCGATCTATTTTTGATAAAGACAAAAGATGAAAAAATTTCAACTTTTCGACCAAAATCATGGACTATCCCCTTTGCTAAAATGCCAATTTTGCCTTCTTCTTAAATCCATGTTTATATTGTCTAGCAAGGCTGGTTTTCTAACGAGAACGTCACCAAATACTTTTTCTGGGTGTATTTTGCATAAAACGAAACGTTCACAAAATTTTCAATTTTTGATCAAAACGATGGACTAACCCCTTTGCAAAAATGCCAATTTTGTGGGTTTTTGAAACCGATGTTTTTGTTGTTCAGAAAGGCTTGTTTGCTAGATAAAACGTCGAAAATCCTTTTTTCACGATTTATTTTCACGATTTATGACATGGGAATACAGGGGGTTACAAGGGGTTACAGGGGGTTACAAGGGGTTACAGGGGGTTACAAGGGATTACAAGGGGTTACAAGGGGTTACAAGGGGTGACAGGGGGTGACAAGGGGTTACAGGCGGTTACAAAGGATTATAGAAACTTTTTTCTAACTAGAACGTTTCCAGATACTTTTTCTTGGTCTATTTTGCATAAAAATCAAAGTTGAAGAAATCTCAAATTTTTGACCAAAACAATGGACTAACCCCTTTGGAAAAATTCTAATGTTACGTTGTTCGTACACAGTTGTTTTTATAGTCTTTAAAGGCTTCTTTTTTTATCTAGAACGTCAGCAAACACTTTTTCTCGATCTATTTTTGATAAAGACAAAAGATTGAAAAATTTCAACTTTTAGACCAAAATCATGGACTATCCCCTTTGCAAAAATGCCACTTTTGCCTTCTTCTTAAATCCATGTTTATATTGTCTAGAAAGGCTTGTTTTCTAACGAGAACGTCACCAAATACTTTTTCTGGGTGTATTTTGCATAAAACCAAACGTTCACAAAATTTCCAATTTTTGACCAAAACCATGGACTAACCCCTTTGCGAAAATGCCAATTTTGTGGGTTTTTGAAACCGATGTTTTTGTTGTTCAGAAAGGCTTGTTTGCTAGATAACACGTCGAAAATAGTTTTTTCACGATTTATTTTCACGATTTATGACATGGGAATACAGGGGGTTACAAGGGGTTACAGGGGATTACATGGGGTTACAAGGGGTTACAAAGGGTTACAAGGGGTTACAAGGGGTGACACGGGGTGACAAGGGGTTACAGGGGGTTATAAACGATTATAGAAACTTTTTTCTAACTAGAACGTTCCCAGATACTTTTTCGTGGTCTATTTTGCATAAAAATCAAAGTTGAAGAAATCTCAAATTTTTGACCAAAACGATGGACTAACCCCTTTGGAAAAATTCTAATTTTACGTTTTTGGTACTCAGTTGTTTTTATAGTCTTTAAAGGCTTCTTTTTTATCTAGAACGTCAGCAAACACTTTTTCTCGATCTATTTTTCATAAAGACAAGAGATGAAAAAATTTTAACTTTTAGACCAAAATCATAGACTATCGCCTTTGCAAAAATGCCAATTTTGCCTTCTTTTAAATCCATGTTTATATTGTCTAGAAGAGCTTGTTTTCTAACGAGAACGTCACCAAATAATTTTCTGGGTGTATTCTGCATAAAACGAAACGTTCACGAAATTTCCAATTTTTGACCAAAACCATGGACTAACCCCTTTGCAAAAATGCCAATTTTGTGGGTTTTTTAAACCAATGTTTTTGTTGTTCAGAAAGGCTTGTTTGCTAGATAAAACGTCGAAAATCGTTTTTTCACGATTTATTTTCACGATTTATGACATGGGAATACACGGGCTTACAGGGGGTTAAAAGGGGTTACAAGGGGTTACAAAGGGTTACAAGGGGTGACAGGGGGTGACAAGGGGTTACAGAGGGTTACAAAGGATTATAGAAACTTTTTTCTAACTAGAACATTCCCAGATACTTTTTCTTGGTCTATTTTGCATAAAAATCAAAGTTCAAGAAATCTCAAATTTTTGACCAAAACGATGGACTAACCCCTTTAGAAAAATTCTAATTTTACGTTTTTCGTACACAGTTGTTTTTATAGTCTTTAAAGGCTTCTTTTTTTATCTACAACGTCAGCAAGCACTTTTTCTCGACCTATTTTTGATAAAGAGAAAAGATGAAAAAATTTTAACTTTTAGACCAAAATCATGGACTATCCTCTTTGCAAAAATGCCAATTTTGCCTTCTTCTTTAATCCATGTTTATATTGTCTAGAAAGGCTTGTTTTCTAACGAGAACGTCACCAAATACTTTTTCTTGGTGTATTTTGCATAAAACCAAACGTTCACAAAATTTCCAATTTTTCATCAAAACCATGGACTAACCCCTTTGCAAAAATGCCAATTTTGTGGGTTCTTGAAACCGATGTTTTTGTTGTTCAGAAAGGCTTGTTTGCTAGATAAAACGTCGAAAATCGTTTTTTCACAATTTATTTTCACGATTTATGACATGGGAATACACGGGGTTACAAGGGATTACAGGGGGTTACAAGGGGTTACAGGGGGTTAAGGGGTTACAAGGGGTTACAAAGGGTTACAAGGCGTTACAAGGGGTTACAAGGCGTTACAAGGGGTGACAGGGGGTGACAAGGGGTTACAGAGGGTTACAAAGGATTGTAGAAACTTTTTTCTAACTAGAACGTTCCCAGATACTTTTTCTTGGTCTATTTTGCATAGAAATCAAAGTTAAAGAAATCTCAAATTTTTGACCAAAACGATGGACTAACCCCTTTGGAAAAATTCTAATTTTACGTTTTTCGTACACAGTTGTTTTCATAGTCTTTAAAGGCTTCTTTTTTTATCTAGAACGTAAGCAAACACTTTTTCTCGATCTATTTTTGATAAAGACAAAAGATGAAAAAATTTCAACTTTTAGACCAAAACCATGGACTATCCCCTTTGCAAAAATGCCAATTTTGCCTTCTTCTTAAATCCATGTTTATATTGTCTAGGAAGGCTTGTTTTCTAACGAGAACGTCACCAAATACTTTTTCTGGGTGTATTTTGCATAAAATTAAACGTTCACAAAATTTCAAATATTTGAACAAAACCATGGACTAACCCCTTTGCAAAAATGCCAATTTTGTGGGTTTTTGAAACCGATGTTTTAGTTTTTCAGAAAGGCTTGTTTGCTAGATAAAACGTCGAAAATCGTTTTTTCACGATTTATTTTCACAATTTATGACATGGGAATACAGGGGGTTACAAGGGGTTACAGGGGGTTACAAGGGGTTACAAGGGGTTACAGGGGGTTACAAGGGGTTACAACGGGTTACAAAGGGTTACAAGGGGTGACAGGGGGTGACAAGGGGTTACAGGGGGTTACAAACGATTATAGAAACTTTTTTCTAACTAGAACGTTCCTAGATACTTTTTCTTTGTCTATTTTGGATAAAAATCAAAGTTGAAGAAATCTCAAATTTTTGACCAAAATGATGGACTAAACCCTTTGAAAAAATTCTAATTTTGACGTTTTTCGTACACAGTTGTTTTTATAGTCTTTAAAGGCTTCTTTTTTTATCTAGAACGTCAGCAAACACTTTTTCTCGATCTCTTTTTGATAAAGACAAAAGATGAAAAAATTTCAACTTTTAGACCAAAATCATGGACTATCCCCTTTGCAAAAATGCTAATTTTGCCTTCTTCTTAAATCCATGTTTATATTGTCTAGAAAGGCTTGTTTTCTAACGAGAACGTCACCAAATACTTTTTCTGGGTGTATTTTCCATAAAACGAAACGTTCACAAAATTTCAAATTCTTGACCAAAACCATGGACTAACCCCTTTGCAAAAATGCCAATTTTGTGGGTTTTTGAAACCGATGTTTTTGTTGTTCAAAAAGGCTTGTTTGCTAGATAAAACGTCGAAAATCGTTTTTACACGATTTATTTTTACGATTCTTGACATGGGAATACACGGGGTTAGAAGGGGTTACAGGGGGTTACTAGGGGTTACAAGGGGTTACAAGGGGTTACAAAGGGTTACAGGGGGTTACAGAGGATTATAGAAACTTTTTTCTAAGTAGAACGATCCCAGATACTTTTTCTTGGTCTATTTTGCATAAAAATCAAAGTTCAAGAAATCTCAAATTTTTGACCAAAACGATGGAGTAAACCCTTTGGAAAAATTCTAATTTTACGTTTTTCGTAAGCAGTTGTTTTTATAGTCTTTAAAGGCTTCTCTTTTATCTAGAACGTCAGCAAACACTTTTTCTCGATCTATTTTTCATAAAGACAAAACATGAAAAAATTTTAACTTTTAGACCAAAATCATGGACTATCCCCTTTGCAAAAATGCCAATTTTGCCTTCTTTTTAAATCCATGTTTATATTGTCTAGAAAGGCTTGTTTTCTAACGAAAACGTCACCAAATACTTTATCTGGGTGTATTTTGCATAAAACGAAACGTTCACAAAATTTCCAATTTTTGATCAAAACCGTGGACTAACCCCTTTGCAAAAATGCCAATTTTGTGGGTTTTTGAAACCGGTGATTTTTTGGTCAGAAAGGCTTGTTTGCTAGATAAAACGTCGAAAATCCTTTTTTCACGATTTATTTTCACGATTTATGACATGGGAATACCGGGGGTTACAAGGGGTTACAGGGGGTTACAAGAGGTTACAGGGGGTTACAAGAGGTTACAAAGGGTTACAAGGGGTTACAAGGGGTGACAGGGGGTGACAAGGGGTTACAAGGGGTTACAAAGGGTTACAAGGGGTTACAAGGGGTGACAGGGGGTGACAAGGGGTTACAGGGGGTTACAAGGGGTTACAGGGGGTTACAAGGGGTTACAAAGGGTTACAAGGGGGGACAGAGGGTGACAAGGGGTTACAGGGGGTTACAAAGGATTATAGAAACTTTTTTCTAACTAGAACGTTCCCAGATACTTTTTCTTGGTCTATTTTTCATAAAAATCAAAGTTGAAGAAATCTCAAATTTTTGACCAAAACGATGGACTAACCCCTTTGGAAAAATTCTAATTTTACGTTGTTCGTACACAGTTGTTTTTATAGTCTTTAAAGTCTTCTTTTTTTATCTAGAACGTCAGCAAACACCTTTTCTCGATCTCTTTTTGATAAAGACAAAACATGAAAAAATTTCAACTTTTTGACCAAAATCATGGACTATCCCCTTTGCAAAAATGCCAATTTTGCCTTCTTCTTAAATCCATGTTTATATTGTCTAGAAAGGCTTGTTTTCTAACGAAACCGTCACCAAATACTTTTTCTGGGTGTATTTTGCATAAAACGAAACGTTCACAAAATTTCCAATTTTTGATCAAAACCGTGGACTAACCCCTTTGCAAAAATGCCAATTTTGTGGGTTTTTGAAACCGGTGATTTTTTGGTCAGAAAGGCTTGTTTGCTAGATAAAACGTCGAAAATCCTTTTTTCACGATTTATTTTCACGATTTATGACATGGGAATACCGGGGGTTACAAGGGGTTACAAGAGGTTACAGGGGGTTACAAGAGGTTACAAAGGGTTACAAGGGGTTACAAGGGGTGACAGGGGGTGACAAGGGGTTACAAGGGGTTACAAGGGGTTACAAAGGGTTACAAGGGGTTACAAGGGGTGACAGGGGGTGACAAGGGGTTACAGGGGGTTACAAGGGGTTACAGGGGGTTACAAGGGGTTACAAAGGGTTACAAGGGGGGACAGAGGGTGACAAGGAGTTACAGGGGGTTACAAAGGATTATAGAAACTTTTTTCTAACTAGAACGTTCCCAGATACTTTTTCTTGGTCTATTTTGCATAAAAATCAAAGTTGAAGAAATCTCAAATTTTTGACCAAAACGATGGACTAACCCCTTTGGAAAAATTCTAATTTTACGTTGTTCGTACACAGTTGTTTTTATAGTCTTTAAAGTCTTCTTTTTTTATCTAGAACGTCAGCAAACACCTTTTCTCGATCTCTTTTTGATAAAGACAAAACATGAAAAAATTTCAACTTTTTGACCAAAATCATGGACTATCCCCTTTGCAAAAATGCCAATTTTGCCTTCTTCTTAAATCCATGTCTATATTGTCTAGAAAGGCTTGTTTTCTAACGAAAATGTCACCAAATACTTTTTCTGGGTGTATTTTGCATAAAACGAAACGTTCACAAAATTTCCAATTTTTGATCAAAACCGTGGACTAACCCCTTTGCAAAAATGCCAATTTTGTGGGTTTTTGAAACCGGTGATTTTTTGGTCAGAAAGGCTTGTTTGCTAGATAAAACGTCGAAAATCCTTTTTTCACGATTTATTTTCACGATTTATGACATGGGAATACCGGGGGTTACAAGGGGTTACAGGGGGTTACAAGAGGTTACAGGGGGTTACAAGAGGTTACAAAGGGTTACAAGGGGTGACAGGGGGTGACAAGGGGTTACAAGGGGTTACAAAGGGTTACAAGGGGTTACAAGGGGTGACAGGGGGTGACAAGGGGTTACAGGGGGTTACAAGGGGTTACAAAGGGTTACAAGGGGGGACAGAGGGTGACAAGGGGTTACAGGGGGTTACAAAGGATTATAGAAACTTTTTTCTAACTAGAACGTTCCCAGATACTTTTTCTTGGTCTATTTTGCATAAAAATCAAAGTTGAAGAAATCTCAAATTTTTGACCAAAACGATGGACTAACCCCTTTGGAAAAATTCTAATTTTACGTTGTTCGTACACAGTTGTTTTTATAGTCTTTAAAGTCTTCTTTTTTTATCTAGAACGTCAGCAAACACCTTTTCTCGATCTATTTTTGATAAAAACAAAAGATGAAAAAATTTCGACTTTTAGACCAAAATCATGCACTATCCCCTTTGCAAAAATGCCAATTTTGCCTTCTTCTTAAATCCATGTTTATATTGTCTAGAAAGGCTTGTTTTCTAACGAGAACGTCACCAAATACTTTTTCTGGGTGTATTTTCCATAAAACGAAACGTTCACAAAATTTCCAATTTTTGATCAAAACCATGGACTAACCCCTTTGCAAAAATGCCAATTTTGTGGGTTTTTGAAACCGATGTTTTTGTTGTTCAGAAAGGCTTGTTCGCTAGATAAAACGTCGAAAATCGTTTTTTCACGATTTATTTTCACGATTTATGACATGGGAATACAGGGGGTTAGAAGGGGTTACAAGGGGTTACAAGGGGTTACAAAGGGTTACAAGGGGTGACAGGGGGTGACAAGGGGTTACAGGGGGTTACAAAGGATTATAGAAACTTTTTTCTAACTAGAACGTTCCCAGATACTTTTTCTTGGTCTATTTTGCATAAAAATCAAAGTTGAAGAAATCTCAAATTTTTGACCAAAACGATGGACTAACCCCTTTGGAAAAATTCTAATTTTACGTTGTTCGTACACAGTTGTTTTTATAGTCTTTAAAGGCTTCTTTTTTATCTAGAACTTCAGCAAACACTATTTCTCGATCTACTTTGGAAAAACACAAAAGATGAAAAAACTTTAACATTTTGACCAAAATCATGGACTATCCCCTTTCCAAAAATGTCAATTTTGCCTTCTTTTTAAATCCATGTTTATATTGTCTAGAAAGGCTTCTTTTTTAACGAGAACGTCACCAAATACTTTTTCTGGGTGTATTTTGCATAAAACGAAACGTTCACAAAATTTCAAATTTTTGACCAAAACCATGGACTAACCCCTTTGCAAAAATGCCAATTTTGTGGGTTTTTGAAACCGATGTTTTCGTTGTTCAGAAAGGCTTGTTTGCTATATAAAACGTCGAAAATCGTTTTTTCAAGATTTATTTTCACGATTTATGACATGGGAATACAGGGGGTTACAAGGGGTTACAGGGGGTTACAAGGGGTTACAGGGGGTTACAAGGGGTTACAAGGGGTGACAGGGGGTGACAAGGGGTTACAGGGGGTTACAAAGGATTATAGAAACTTTTTTCTAACTAGAAAGTTCTCAGGTACTTTTTCTTGGTCTATTTTGCATAAAAATCAAAGTTGAAGAAATCTCAAATTTTTGACCAAAACGATGGACTAACCCCTTTGGAAAAATTCTAATTTTACGTTTTTCGTACACAGCTGTTTTTATAGTCTTTAAAGGCTTCTTTTTATCTAGAACATCAGCAAACACTATTTCTCGATCTACTTTGGAAAAACACAAAAGATGAAAAAACTTCAACATTTTGACCAAAATCATGGACTATCCCCTTTGCCAAAATGCCAATTTTGCCTTCTTCTTAAATCCATGTTTATATTGTCTAGAAAGGCTTCTTTTTTAACGAGAACGTCACCAAATACTTTTTCTGGGTGTATTTTGCATAAAACGAAACGTTCACAAAATTTCCAATTTTTGACCAAAACCATGGACTAACCCCTTTGCAAAAATCCCAATTTTGTGGGTTTTTGAAACCGATGTTTTCGTTGTTCAGAAAGGCTTGTTTGCTATATAAAACGTCGAAAATCGTTTTTTCACGATTTATTTTCACCATCTATAACATAAGAATACAGGGGGTTACAAGGTGTTACAAGGGGTTACAGGGGGTTACAAGGGGTTACAAGGGGTGACAGGGGGTTACAAGGGGTTACAGGGGATTACAAAGGATTATAGAAACTTTTTTCTAACTAGAACGTTCCCAGATACTTTTTCTTGGTCTATTTTGTATAAAAATCAAAGTTGAAGAAATATCAAATTTTTGACCAAACGATGGACTAACCCCTTTGGAAAAATTCTAATTTTACGTTTTTCGTACACAGTTGTTTTTATAGTCTTTAAAGGCTTCTTTTTTATCTAGAACGTCAGCAAACACTTTTTCTCGATCTAGGTTTGATAAAGACAAAACATGAAAAAATTTCAACTTTTAGACCAAAACCATGGACTAACCCTTTGCAAAAATGCCAATTTTGTGCGTTTTGGAAACCGAGTTTTGCGTTGTTCAGAAAGGCTTGTTTGCTATATAAAACGTCGAAAATCGTTTTTTCACGATTTATTTTCACCATCTATAACATAAGAATACAGGGGGTTACAAGGGGTTACAGGGGGTTACAAGGGGTTACAGGGGGTTACAAGGGGTTACAATGGGTGACAGGGGGTTACAAAGGGTTACAGGGGATTACAAAGGATTATAGAAACTTTTTTCTAACTAGAACGTTCCCAGATACTTTTTCTAGGTCTATTTTGCATAAAAATCAAAGTTGAAGAAATCTCAAATTTTTGACCAAAACGATGGACTAACCCCTTTGGAAAAACTCTAATTTTGCATTTTTCGTACAGAGTTGTTTTTATAGTGTTTAAAGGCTTCTTTTTCATCTAGAACGTCAGCAAACACTATTTCTCGATCTATTTTTGAAAAACACAAAAGACGAAAAAACTTTGACCTTTTCTTCCAAAATCGTGGACTATTCTTTTTGGAAAAAAGGCCAATTTTGCCTTCTTTTTAAATCCATATTTATATTGTCTAGAAAGGCTTGTTTTTTAACGAGAACGTCACCAAATACTTTTTGTGGGTGTATTTTGCATAAAACGAAACGTTAACAAAATTTCAAATTTTTGACCAAAAAAATGGACTAACCCCTTTGCAAAAATGCCAACTTTGTGGGTTTTTGAAACCGATGTTTTCGTTGTTCAGAAAGGCTTGTTTGCTATATAAAACGTCAAAAATCGTTTTATCACGATTTGTTTTCATGATCTATGACATGGGAATACAGGGGGTTACAAGGGGTTACAGGGGGTTACAAGGGGTGACAGGCGGTGACAAGGGGTTACAGGAGGGTACAAAGGATTACAGAAACTTTTTTTAACTAGAACGTCCTTACATACTTTTTCTTGGTCTATTTTGCATAAAAATCAGAGTTGAAGAAACCTCAAATTTTTGACCAAATCGATGGACTAACCCCTTTGGAAAATTCTAATTTTGCGTTTTTCGTACACAGTTGTTTTTATAGTCTTTAAAGGCTTCTTTTTTATCTAGAACGTCGGGAAAAACTATTTTGCATAAAACGAAACGTTAAGAAAATTTCAAATTTTTGACCAAAACCATGCACTAACCCCTTTGCAAAAATGCCAATTTTGTGGGTTTTTTAAACCGATGTTTTCGTTGTTCAGAAAGGCTTGTTTGCTTTATAAAACGTCGAAAATCGTTTTGTCACGATTTATTTTCATTATCTATGACATAGGAATACAGGGGGTTACAAAGCATTATAAAAACTTTTTTCTTACTAGAAGGTTCGAAGATACTTTTTCTTGATTTATTTTGCATAAAAATCAAAATTGAAGAGATCTCAAATTTTTGAACAAAACGATGGACTAACCCCTTTGGAAAAACTTTCATTTTAAGTTTTTTATAAACAGTTGTTCTTATAGTCTTTAAAGGCTTCTTTATTATGTTGATCGTCAGCAAACACTTTTTCTAGATCTATTTTTAATAAAAATAAAACATCAGCATCCGTTCTCGTACACAGTTGTTTTTATAGTCTTTAAAGGCTTCTTTTTTATCTAGAACATCAGCAAAGACTTTTTCTCGATCTATTTTTTATAAACAGAAAACATGAAAAACATTCAACTTTTTTACCAAAATCATGGACTATCCTCTTTGCAAAAATGCTAATTTTGCGTTCTTTTTAAATCTATGTTTATATTGTCTAGAAAGGCTTGTTTTCTATCGAGGACGTTCCCAGATACTTTTTTTTGGTCTATTTTGCATAAAAATCAAAATTAAAGAAGTCTCAAATTTTTTACCAAACCAATGGCCTAACCCCTTTGGAAAAATTCCCATTTTGCGTTTTTCATAAATAGTTGTTCTTATAGTCTTTAAAGGCTTCTTTTTTATCTAGAACGTCAGCAAACACTTTTCGTTGATCTACTTTTGATAAACACAAAACAAAACATAAATTCAACTTTTTGACCAAAATCGTGGACTATCCCCTTTGGAAAAAAGCTCATTTTGCGTTCTTTTTAAATCCACGTTTATATTGTCTAGAAGGGCTTGTTTGCTAACGAGAAGGTGACCAATTACTTTTTCTCGGTGTATTATGGATAAAACGAAACCTTAACAAAATTTCAAATTTTTGACCAAAACCATGCACTATTCCCTTTGGAAAAATGCCAAATTTGTGGGTGTCTGAAACCGATGAAAGATGAAAGATGAAAGGCTTGTTTGCTATCTAAAAGGTCGAAAATGGTTTTTTGAAGATTTATTTTCACGATCTATTACATGGCAATACAGGGGGTTAGAGGGGGTTAAAAGGGGTGACAGGAAGTTACAAAGGGTGACAGTGGGTTACGAGGGGTTGCAGGGGGTTACAAAGTATTATAGATTGAAATGTTTTTCAAACTAGAATGTTGTCAGATACTTTTTCTTGGTCTATTTTGCATAAAATTCAAAATTGAAGAAATCTCAAATTTTTGACCAAAACGATGGACTAACCCCCTTGGAAAAATTCTCATTTTGCATGTTCATAAACAGTTGCTGTTCTTACAGTCTTTATAAAGGCTTCTTTTTTATCTAGATCGTCAGCAAACACTTTTGATAAACTAAATACGCTTTCTAAAAATACAAGCTTGAGCTTACAACAGGTATTCACGCTTGAATCGGTCACGTCTTGCGTAAATATTAGGGAGTTTTTAAAAGATACCACGACGGCTGCAAGCCACGAAAACGTCGCATGGAAAAGTGAATTCACATTTTTTCAGTCTCTATCGTGATAATTCCAACTCGCTTACTTTGCCACATGCAAGCGAACTCTTCTGGAGCTGAATTTCTATCAGCCATATCCAAGTTTATGAAGAGAATGAATTTTGTCATTGCTTGTTTACGTCCTTCACAAAACGTGAAATTAGGCATTTTCACGGATAGTCGTGCAGTTAACGGCAAAGAAATAAACAAAAAAGGCGTGATACACGTGCAAAGTTGTTGTTCAGTCGCCTTATCAAGCTATTGCTTATTTGACTTCCTCGTCGCCGCCGCATCTTAAACTTCCTATTATTTACGATACACTGTGATCCGTCAAAAACAGAATATTCTCGAGGCAAATTGAATAGCTCCTGCTGATAGCATCCCAGCGTTTTTTCGACTCATCGGTAGTTCCTTCGTTTCTATTTAGGAAAGTAGAAAATAAAAGTTTCCTTTGCACGCGCAACCTTGGTGAACGAACCGGGCAATAGCCGTCGTGTACAAACTCACGAAAAGAACTCAGGAGAATCTGTTCGTCGATTGGGCACAATAATACAAAGCAGTTTTTGTGCCCAATCAGGAGTCGGCATCGGCTTGAATTTTTGGAAATAGTTCGGTGAGAGTCGGTACCCAGGGGCTCTTTTGCCCGTACTTGAAAACTGTCGTCCCACCTTTTCTCCCGACCCGACTGACTGCCCCTGGGTCTCCGAGGATGGGAGCATTTCGGAGCGGCATTTTTCCAGTTCCGCGAGCAACAAGCCAAATTCGCAAAAGAGGTACATCATCATCATTATACTCGCTTCTTTGATAAAAAGGACACTTAGCTACCGTCATGCTTAATGATGCTCATCAGGCAGCCATTAAAGATGAAAAATGGCTGTTAGCGTACCAAAAAACGCATACAAACAATATTTGAGCCGTTATTCTAGCTCAACGAAGCAAAATGACTTCGTCAGAATGACGCTTCCATAAAACTCGAGCCTTCGGTGCTTTACAGCAGCACCACTTTCCATGGTAACCCCAAATACGGAGTCTATGAATTGTTTATATGCAGAAACACACTGGATACCGTGAAAAGCATCGGGCGTCAAAGGGTTAACGTACGTAAGTACGACTGGTTACGTTGCCAAGTAACAGATGCCAAACATAAATACTCGAAATTCTAATTTGTTATATTTAAACGCAATCTCGTTTTTTACAGGCATTAATTAATTATAATTATAACAATAAATAATAATAATAATATTATTATTGTTAATATTATAATTATAACGTGAATAATAGAAGAACTAATTAGTTGCTGAGTAACAGATGGCAAAACATAATAGTCTAGAAATAACTCTATTTGCACTGCACTGTAAATGGTCTTGGCTGACAAAATGGGCGATAATCATAATAATAAATAGGTCCTTTGTGTTAGGACCGTATAAGCTTAATCATGGGCAACCTTAAAAGGCGCTAAAGAAGAGAAGTATGACGTCACGTTACCATGGTAGCAAATTTTCCGCATCTCAATAACGTTTGTTGACAGAGATGGCCATATACTTTGTCGAATGCAGAATGAAAAATTTTGGGCTACCTTTTATTTCCTGAGTGCAATTATGCACAAAAAAGTCATTTATTCGTTACAGTTTAGATGTTGTAGCTCAAATTTGATAGCTTTTTGTTGTTGTTGTTGTTGTCTCTGTTGTGTGCGTGGTAGGTATTTTAATTAAATTATCACTAGTATTCCCTGTTCTGATAACCATATTACCCGTTGTTTACTTCGTGATTAAAATTTTACCCTGATACACACACACAAAACATAGCACAAGTTCATCTTTTTCTTTTTTTCCACAATTAGTTTCAGAGTTTTTTTCCCAACGTTTCACAGATGAATACCATAAATCGTTACTAGTAATACGATACCCAGGGCTGACATAGTGAGTTTGGGATACCTGTGACGTTTCTAAACAAAAACAATTAAAGCAATTTATCTAATTATTCAACAACGTTAACGTGCAAATGACGTAGTTAACGAAGAAAAATAATTCACTTTGCATTATTTCTGGAAAAACATCCCGATTTATATAATTTTATGACTTTCATTTAAACTGAGTTCTTCAGGCAAAAATTGTATAAGTAGTCATCGTTGTCATTGTTACTTTTTGCATTACCGGGAGTTTTATCATCACCGCAATCAGTAAATTGCATGTTGATGTTATTTTTAGCTCTTTAAGCCTTAAGTTGTTTGTCATGAGCTGGGAGGAAAAGTAATTAAGTTAACAATCAAGCCACCCCAACATACTGTTAATGCAATTAGGAAAATATTTCGAGAATGGAAAACAACAAACAAAAACTTTTGAAAGGTATATAAAGAGAATGTGAATGTTGTTTTTCACTTCATCCTTAGCATTCACTGTCCAACGTTCGGTGCAAGAATTTCAAATGGCCGCTCAACTGCAACGCAGCAAGAGAGACAGATTCTCCATCATCTTCAAATCAAAACAATCCAATTCAGAAGCAAAGCAAAGCAAAATTTCAACCATGAAGAAAAGCCTTTTCAAGCTTTTTTCTACGACGTTAACGAACAAATCGTTTCGGAAGGCTGTCAAGACTGAAAATAGTCCACCTTCATTACCTGCGCTGGCTCCAAAACCTGTAGAGATTTTTCCGAAGAGTCACGAATTGTCTCCAAATATTAGCAAAGTATTTGCAGAATTCAGCAGTCCTATTTACCCCCAAATAGACGGGCCGTCACCGAAGATTAAAGAAGTACGTAGCGACGTTGAGGAATCTTTCACCGACCTCGTTTTGACATACCGGGGTCGTGAGGAGCCTCACGCCAAATGGTCACTAAAAAATTGTCATAAACTGTCCTTGACGAGCAAGAAATTGTGTCCAGATATTGCCTTGCTATCTCCTGGCCTTAACAAACTTTCACCTGGAATGAACAGGATGTCACTGAAGACAGAGAACCTTCCTTTGCAAAATAGCGAACCGTGCTTAAAGACAAAGCGAAATGTTATGCCAGAAGTTTTCCTCTTTCCTCCAGAAATATGCTTAGAAACACTCGAGGTTGAAGAAGCTTACGAAAACGAAGAATTCTGGCAAGATATTTTGTCGCCACTCCCTGAACGCGACGAAACTTCATCAGACATCAACCAATTGTCGCAAGAGGGGGATGAACTTTCTTCGAAGAACGATTCGTGCCCAAGCAGTGCTTTGTTTTTCTCTATCCCTGAAGAGTTGTCTTGTTCAGCATCGACTACCAAGTTACCGAATAAAGACGAACTGTCTTTGAGGGGTGGTGAATCGTGCTCCAAGAAGCAAACTGTAACGCCAGAAATGTCCGTCAAATCTCCAGCACTTTGTAAAGCATTGCTTGAGGATGAGCCGAAACCTAAGGAGAAAGTCAAGGCTAGAAGATACCGGTCCGAACCTCTTCGAAGAAAAGAACTATATCGTCCCCGCTTTGTAAGCGAGCCGTGTGGTAATATGTATACTCAGCTTATGGCAAAGCAAGGAGCAAAACTAACAAAAGCGGCCTACGACTTAACCGAGGAGCAAAGCCGCATGCTGTATGAAGACATGTTTAAGCCACTTGACGTTTTCTCCTTAATGCAGGAGCGCAGCAAAAAATGAGAACCTAAAGAAATTAATAGCCTTTGATCAACGGGTCATACTTTTTCTCGACAATGCACTTGTTTGCATTTCATTTTGACGTTTTACTTTACATTATAGGCAACATAGCGTAGGCCTTTCTGTATATTTTGCATTGAATAAACGAAAACCGACTGGTTTAATTATCTCCTCGAATTAAGATCTTGATTTTCTTCCTTCCACTTTTAGCTCTGTGAACGTTAATATGACAGACCAAAAATTGGCTTTCAATAATATTGGCCTTAACATCAAGCCTATAATTACAGTTTTTAAACCTGTTAATACACGACTACGAGTTTTTTTGTGAACGGCTTCAAAATCTCTGATATAGATCAATTCATTCTTACTCTAATATTTAGATTTGAGGTCATTTTGGTGGACGTAAACTTTAGCCGTGTCTTTATCAGGTATAAAGACACTCATTAAACTATGAATTATTAATAAGTTTATGGAGGCTAAAAAATTCACAGCCAAATCGAAAAGTTAGCGTCATGTATTTATTCACTGTCGATGAACACTCTTTCGTACGAACAGATACATGACATGGTTACTGTAGTTTTTGAAGCACATCTGCCCCTGTAATCTGATACTGAAACATGCATCACAAGAGCTTTCGTTACGTTATCTTTTTCTAAACTTATAGGAAATTTGCCATTTTATTGTTTATGGGATGGGCCTTGAATTTTTCTGACTTTCTGTATGCAGCAATGGAAGTCAGCTCCTAAAAGACAAGGTAAAAAAACATCGTTTACTTGTCCAGAACGAAGAAAAATTGCGAGCTACTTGTCTGAAAAAGACATCAACGAACAATATATCATTCAGTGAATCTTAACTGGTAAAGTTCTTTTCGGACGCAACCTTGTTTACGGTATAACGAGTCGATAGTGTATCGGTCGATTGTCGGTATTATTTTGGACCGACAGGTAGACAGAATAACGCGGCAAAAGATCATAGGAAGGCAAATGTTATCATCATAAATGGCTAGTTTCGTTTTGGAGAATTAATTGCTAAAAGATACGTCAGTAGTAAGGCGCTTGTTGATTGCTAACAGATAACATAAATTTAAAAATAAAATAAATTAAAAATAAAAATAAATTTAATAACTTTTAAAACATTGAATGGCTCCGGTCCCCGTTATCTTGAACATATTTTAAAATTTTACCTTTAATCAAGGATATTACGGTCATCAAGGGATCATTTACGCCTTAAAAGAACTAAATTTTAACATGAAAACTTATGGCCAGCGAGCGTTTTCCGTTGCTGTCCCCCGACTATGGAACAAGCTCCCATTTGAAATTCGAGCTTGTTCTGATGTTAATCTTTTTAAAGGTATATGACATTTAGCTTCATCATATTTATTTTGTTTTCTTTCCTTTTCAAGATGTGTATGCTATAAATTTCCCAATATGTACAGTGGGGTTATATGTAAGCTTCTGATTAATGATATTCTTATGTCCTTTTTTACATTGTAAAGCGCTTAGAACAGCGATGTATAAGCGCTATAAAAATTCCATTATTATCATTAACATGTTTACCTCAATCCTAGAACGATATTCCTAAAAAAAGAGAGAGAGAGAGAGATGAGTGACGGACCATTATAAAAGCTATGACCAGCTTTATCGAAAGCCCTACTGAAGACATTTACCTTAAGGTTAACATGAGCATCCAACAAAGTTGATTCGAACAGTAGATGAGCCAATTAGAAAATAGGATAACGAACACGTGATCAACACTGATTTAGTGACGCCATCACTATCGATGAACCGGAAGTCGTTAAACTGGAAGTAGGACGGCAGTCCAGAACTTTTTTTCTGTTTTTCTCTGACCGGCTTTATCGAAAGCCCTGCTAAAGACAATTACCTTAAGGTTGACATGGGCGTCCAACAAAGAAGCCTCAAACAGGAGATGCTCGTCCAAGACTTCAAAAAGGATGAAGTCCACAAATGTGATCTGTCATTAAACAGGGTTGAAAAGAAAGGCACACGCTCAAATATAATACATTCAATTAAAACATCACCTTACAATTACCTTAACAAAGGTATCAGGAACGAAATTATTCCAGTGAGAGATTGCGTCACTGTTGCCCCAAGCTCGTTTCCATACTCTTACTCTCTTAATTCTTCCCGCAGAATAAGAGAGACCATGGGCATGAGAACGTTGCCGTTTGCTGTAGCCGCTGATTTCCAAAATTAACTGTAGGCTCTTCAGGGTTCTATCTAGGGTATTTGAGGGGCAGAAGCTCCCCCCCCCCCCCCCCAACCAAACAAAAAAAAATGGCCAGCTTCCCCCAAAATATATTGTTATCGTTACATTATATAAGTAACTACAGTGAAACCTCTATTAAACAGACCCCCAATAAAGCGGACACCCTCTATTAGGCGGACACTAAGCCGGGTCTAGAAATTAACCTCTTAAATTTCCCTTTATAACGAACCCCTATTCAGCGGACACCTCTATTAGCGGACGCGGAGACTAAAAAAAATTATGTTTGGCTAATTTCTATTGTTAATAACCTCTTTTAAGCGGACACCGCACTGAATTGACAATAGTAGTGTTGTACTACGTCCTTCAAATATGCACTGTAGTCGATTAACAAAGAGGATAAATCAATACATTTAGCTGTCAATGATCTGTAGATTAGACCGAAAGTCCTGCACAAAGTACAGCACGGATTCCTTAGCATCCTTAACAACATGGAACTTTATCACTGTACAGAGAAACCGTTGAAAGTTAATCGTTAACAAACATTGCACAATTCTTACAAACCTCTATCAAGCGAACACTTGGGATAGGTCCCGTAGGTGTCCGCTTAATAGAGGTTCCACTGTATATCGGAAAAATCATCCAGACCTGACGAGGTCAGTGCACATGAAGTAAGTGTTCCCTTTCTTAGGACAAAACATTTCACAAAATTGTCTCAAAATGTACCAGATTCTCAGCGCATATTCCTTTCAAAATATTTCCGGGAGGATCACGCCCATGGACCTCCCCTAGGAAGTTCGTGCCCTTCGGCCACTCGAGACTTCTCCCCCAAACAATAAATCCTAGATACAACCCTGCTCTTATCCAATAAGAGGACAGATACTAACGTGTCATGTTATTTCAGTGTACAAATGGTGGGCACACCCAAGGTAAAAGCTTTAAGGATCAATTTAGCTTTCTGGGAAACTGCACACCTACCCCTCCCCTACGCCATCATTTTGCCCAAAGTGAAAAGCAAGTGTTAATGCTAGTTTAGGGGAGGGGTATATGGGCAGTTTCCCAAAAAACCTAAATTGACAGACGCACTTATCAACTTGAGCATGCCGGTTGGGAACACCTGTTGTTCACACTCGATGCATTGGATAGCGCAGGCAAAAATAGCAATCATTTTGGGATGTTAATATGTCTCAATTTAATATCGGCCGACACAATAATTTACAATACCTTTTCTCCAGCCAAAAACTTCCTCTCGCCCAGAAAGTCAGAAAATTGTTGAAAGGTGGCCTTGATGTCCTTAATGTAGCCCTCTTTAAGTTTATCCTGTAGGAAAGAAAGGAAGCTAAATGCGACGAAAATAGACCGTCTCACGGTTTGTTCAACTTTTGTCATGGATCAGGTGCCGTAAATGCGTTCAAAACGATGCTAAAACTGCCTTACTACATTTGCCACGTTTGAGAGAGATTTGTAAAAAATAACGAAGAGTTTGGCGTCGCGAAATTTCACAGAGTTTGTACAGGGGCAATTAAGAGTCTGATGGCTTCCCAGGACCCTCAAAAGTGCCTTCTAGTGCATTTTAAGTGACCAGGGAAGAAGTTTTAGCCACGAGACCTTTGTTTTCCTTTCAAATTTGTTTCATATGTTTGTTTTTACTCTGAATAACAAGTTGCTTTCCGGAACTTCTAGAGAACTCTGAACTGTGGTGTTTCAAGACAAATTCATCTGACTCAGAAACCAGAAGAGAAGTATAAAGGACATAGTGAAGATTGCTAAACATATGTAGTCACTCACAAAGTCTGGATTATAACACAGTCCCGTAAACTTCTTGCGCCAGTCCGTAAGCTGTGAAAACAAAGAACAGTCAGTATATAGACTTAACCTGGACGCAAAAAGGTTATAACTTCAGGCTGTCATAAGACTTAGACTAGCAGGAATCATTAATTGTATGAAAACGAGAAGTTTACCAGTACAACAACAGAGAATTGGCGGCTTATAAAAAGCGGTACAGTATTAAACTAAAACGTTAAAAAATATTCCCACCGTCCTGACCCACGGGTCTCATTCAAGTCAACTGATTGCACCAAGACGAAAGGTGATGTTACACGGGACGATTCGCAACGACGATTTTTAGCGGAACACAGCGCTGCAATGCTGGAACAATGTTGTAACCCTTCGAAACAATGTCACAACAATCTTGCAACCCTGTGTTGCGCTAAAAATTCTCGTTGGGAATCGTCCCGTGTAACATCACCTTAAGGAGGAATGAGTTTGCAGAATTGCCTACTCAATATGCAGAAATTAATTATCCAAAATGACTCAACGATTAAAAATATTCAAACGAAAAGCGCGCGCTACCATTTAGAGTCTGATTAAAAGTTTCTTCACGTAAGAGGCCTCAGAGGTACAGTTATACATGGTTATAAAAATGTTGGAATACTGGGTTTCAATCAACTTTCGCTTTTATTTTTGGATAAAGAAGGTAAAAGACGAGTCATTTCATCAAAAGTGTTAACGATTCGTTAACCACGAACTTCCTGCAACCATATCCTTTGTTAAAGGGACACTACAGATGATGAGAAATGGTTGAAGGCAAAATAAGTTTGAAGCTAGAAAGAAAAGTGAATGGAAAAAATTGAGGTCAGGGTAAATTTAATTTAAACAAAAGGATGCTAACGCAGCAGCCATTTTTGCACTGGGTCTATGTAGTAAGTAATACCGGTAGTATGATTATGAAAAACTTATGAAGATCAAACTGGCCTGATTTTCTGATATATCAACTCTAACTTTCTCTTGTTCAGTAGATCCACCTGTAAATTGACATCAGAAAAACAGTTGGAGTTAGCTGGGTCAATTGAATGTCAAATTTTCCATTTTCCATCTTAAGTGGAGTGAACTGAAATCAAGGAGAATTCGAGCTAGCAGAGAGTTCAAGTTACAAATGTATCCGAGTTCAAGATATCAAGGTTCTACTGTATTAAAAAAAAAATGACAAATAATGCATGGAAGTGCAGGTCACACAAACAAATGCCACCATGTGCTTTATTCTTCTTCACGGTCCTTCATGTGATCAGCAACAAAAAAGAAGGACTAGAAAGCAAGAAGAAACCACCCACAAGTGCTTGTTCAAGTTTACTTACGTCATACGTGCATATATATATAGTATTACTTTTTAAAAACAACCATCCACACTTTAAACAGAAAAAATTATTAACTATAATAAGTTAATAATAACCACCTACTGATAAAAAATTATAAATGTACTCACACAGGTCATTCAATCTTGCAATGTGACGCATGATCTGAGAGTTTATAACAACAATATTATCAATTTTATAACAGAAATTTTACTGTACATGTAAAAAAAAAATATTCACTGGAATATTGTTGTGTTGCAAGGGTTTTCCGATCAAGTAAAAGAAAACAAATTAAATCAATATTATGAAGGATAATTATTTAATTTTCAAAATTACAAAAAAAAAACTTGCAATGAAAATGACTGAATATCAATATCAGTGACATTACAGTCCGACCTGGATTTGATAGAGCACTCAGTATCTATAGAGCCAAATCCAAGAACCGAGAACTCACCCTCCCCACCCATGACACCCAAGAGTAGTCAAGCAGTGATTGCTAATGGTTTGGCTGAGCTGAGCTTCCCCCTATCCCTGACCCATTTTTTAACACAGAGCTGCCACCTATACCCACCCAACGTCAGGTCTGGTCCTGGGCTATCTGCTGGCACCAAGCAAGACGACCACCCCCCCTCCCAATTTTGTTTTTCAGCTACCCTGTCTGCCTGTGATACCCACCCACAAAGTTTTAAATTGACTATTATTAATAATTTATTATCATTAATAATTACAATGTACTTACTGCATTGCTTTGGGTGATCTTGATATCGCCATCAATATAATATGGAAGCTAAAATGGGTAAAACACAACTTAATCATCTTCAATAGAAGATTTTCTACACATTATTATTGATTTCCATCTATTAGATATTTTTCAGGGAGTTAGTATTTACATGACTGCACAACAGCGCACTTTAATTATATGCATGCTTTCTTCTGAAAAAAATGTGGCTGTGCCATGTATTAGTTTTATATGGCCATGCATGGCTGTCATAAAGTTTTGAAGCAGCAGTAGCGAATGGAGATTCACCCGTAACATCGCAGAAAAATTGCTAGTGTCATCTTAAGCTTTCCACTTTGCTCACATGTAACATCAAGTGAGCTCAGCTGTAACAAGTGATATGGGTTAGGGCCCTTTAATGACAGCTCTGATGTCCAACTTGCTCACCATACAGTCCTCAGTACTGTAAGTCAGTAGTTAGACCATCCAACTAGTGTACAGAAAGTGGTGGATTCAATTCCAATCTGGAATGATCCACTCAGATCATCTCACTCAATACATTCACTATTTCTTAAATTCAATTCTCACTTACATTAGCGAAATCCAGACCCAGCGTGAACTTAACTGAAAACCAGCAATCCCTGTTGTAGTCAGGAGCTAAAATTTAATCAAAGAGTGAGGTACTTAAAAAAATAACATTTTTTTTATAATAATTAAATATTGTTACATATACAGTCAAACTTCCATGTGCAAGCACTTATAGTAAGAGACGGCCACAACAAGACGCAAGACACCACAAACGTTTGAGTCAAAGTGCTATATGGTTGAAACCTCTTGTATACAACTAAATCTTCACATTTTGGGTGATGGCTTTAAAAGGCACTTTATTTGAGTGTCTACGTATTTAGTATGAAAGTAATAATAATGATTGCCAGGGACACTATTGTTTGCATCTCCTACTGCCTGGAGATGGGACCACCATTTTAAAAATTGCTTATTAAATTAATTTATCGCATAATAGTCTTATCTTATCGCACAATTTCCGATTTTTTATTGCACCCTATCAGATGGGCTGCATGGTCATCTGAGTCACACAAAGGTCTAGCCATTTGCAGGGCAAAGGCAGTGCCTTCATTTCTCAGTTATTTTAAAACCCTGAGTATTGGTCTGGCCTTGCAGGAATCATGCAAACCCGCGAGGTTCCCCATACTGTATTTATATACAAATTCATATTTCCCCTACCCCTGAGGGGAGGGGCACTTATTGTTTTTATGTTATCTCGATTATTATCTATGCTAACCTGCAAGGTTCCCCATACTGTATTACCGGTATATTCAAATTTATATTTCCCCCACCCCTAAGGGGAGGGGCACTTAATATTTTTTTGTTTTTATTTTATCATGATTATTATCTACTGGAGGCTAGCCAGGGCTTAAAACATTTCAATCCTTTAAATTAGAACTCAAGATACATAAATTGCCTTAAATTAAAAAAATTGAGAATTTGAAACCAGCATCACTGTCGAACTATGGCCTCATGTTCAGATCTCAGCTGAGATCAGGATCATAGATTAGCAGAGAACCAAAATTTTTGGATGGGTTTATAGCTGGCAAGGAGGCTCTCCAGTAATTCTTAGTGAAGCCATGAGGTGTGTCAGACCTGCCATACATTTTTGCAGGATTAGACATAAAGCTTTTAGCAAAAAAATGGACATTTCTTCAAATAATAGCAATCCCTCAATTAATTACCTCTCTCTAATAATTTCCCCATTTAGACGGAAATATTTCAAAAACCTTATTACAGGATTTTTTTCTTGAAATGTTTATTTCACGATTTTGATGTGCGCAATATTTCGTGACACTTAAATTTCACGATTTTACAAAAATTCTATATTTTGAATTACTTTAAATTTGCATTCTTTTAGTACAACAATTTACATTACATTAAGGCAATGCAGTATTTAACATTTCTTTGTTGAATTAAATAAAACAACTTTATCAAAGGAACAATATAAACGTAAAATTAAGAAAAATGTAACAGCAGAGCGGGACTAAATGTCAAAGCAGTTCTCACAATGTCCACAAGCAGTTCATACTTGTACGTGAATTATTGTAGTTGCACAGTCAATTGACCTCAACATAAAATTCCTCAGAAAAGTTAAAAAATGTGATTGGTGTAAACGTTGGCAGTGGTAATAAAATCATTCTTTCTTGATTATGGACATAATGGTGAGTCACTTAATTTTTGCATCATGTTATGTTTGCCACACTCGTTGTTTGTGTCACTTTAATTTCGCAATTTTTTTTGTATTAATCGCAAAATTTGCGAAATTAGCGTGTCCAAAAATTTCAGGTAGTAAGATCGCCTCCCTCCATGCTTCCTCCCACTGCAGAGATTTTGAAATAAAGGAAAGATCTAGAGCACAGCTTGAGTTATTCCCCTATTGTTTCATCAGCTAATTGCGGTGCCAAACACATACAAGCTTTCTCAGATGGCCCTGACTTGGGGTACAAATTTATGTATTTACCAGATTTTTCTGCAATTGCAGCTTGTCTACTAGGATAATTCTTCTGGCTAATTTTCAATGGAAATATTGGGCACCAAAACAATTGAACTCTTATTTCCACCTCTACTCCTGAATCGCCTCCGCCCCCTGTCCCCTCTTCACGACACCCCCCGCTTCCACAAAATTATCCTGCACTACACAGCCACACGATCACACCGATCATGGTTCTGGCTAATGCAGAAACATATGTATGCTCTACATTCTATGTCCGCATAATTTCACTCTAGGCTGCTCTCCACCAAAAAAGCTGACTCACAGGTATAGCACGAAATAGTCGAACACGTCTACCGTCATGATTAGCATATTTTGAAATAAAAGGTTACACAAAAAGTTCTTACCATCGCCGCATTCATAACGCTCGTCTTTAAATTCTGTTCCCGTGTAGTGCAGTAAAAGTCTAATAGGTTCCGCTAGCTGGTGGAGGAAATAAGTATGCCATATTCAAATTTACTGACTTCACGCTGCTGCTCGAATCTCGTAGACACGTGGAAAATGTAATCGACTGTGCAATTAAAACAAAGCAAATCCATCCTTTAAAATGACAAGAAACTTACCCCGCGAATATCCCAATAACCGAGGATTGGAGCCATTGATGTTGACAGAGTTTCCTACAAGTTCGAATGATTTGCGAAAAACACAAAATTGTTACTTCGAATTCAGACGTCCGTCTAGCATTTGTCAACTAGTTCCAGGTCCCGCCAGCTGGCACTTCCAAGATTTTAACGGGGGAGGGGAGAGAAGGGGAAGGGGACGGGGGAAGGAGGGTCGTTTTCTGTCTGTTTCCTTGAATACAGTGCGCAAACTTTCACTTCGGACGTTGCCAGAATTTTACTTTTTTCATCAGTTGGGCCATCCTCTTTTTTTCTCCGTTTAACGTCGTCCGATCGACCCAAATTTTTGGCGTCTTAAAAAAAAAAACAGTAACGACTTAGTTAAACCATTTTTTATTTGAAGAAATTCTTTTAATCTGAAAAATGAGCATAGGAACAGCATAGAGAAAACAGGAACAAAAACAGGAACATTCTTTACAGTATATTGCGTATTTTGTTAATCCAAATATGTGAATGTTAACTTTTAACGTCGTCCTGGGGTACCAGGGCATACTATTCCAAGACTTCTTGTGAATTTTTTTTTTAGGTGTTTTGTTTTTGTTTTTTTTTTCAATCCGACCGACCCAATATCAGGAAACGCATTCGACGCTAAACGAAAAAAAAAAAAAAGGATGGCCTTATGAAAGAAGAAAAAGAAAAAAAGGAACGTCATTTTAATTATCGCGAGCAGGAGCTCCAGAGGCAAGATTAGAAGTGTTCAGTAACAAATGTGGGTAAATTTGTGGTCGACATGAAAAGCTATCCGCATTTTTATAAACAGTAATGGCGTTTTCTCCCGTCCTAATGAATTAATCGCTAAAACGATGGAACTACCATAGCCTCCCTTACTTCCTGTCTTATTACCTTTTCTACCATTCCCCCCCCCTCCACCCTTTCACTATAACATATAATAATAACATGGTTTATTATATTGGGGCTATGTGAAAATGATAAATGGTCAGCTTTGTTGTTGAACCGCACGAAAGCGATAACAATATCCGACGAGATTTAAAGAAATAGATCTTCTGCGGGCTACTCACGCTCTTTCATGACATAAATGAACACATGAATAAACAGATAAAATGGGAGGGATGTCAGTTTTGTTGGTCGGAGGGAGACCCATATAGACCCAAGCTTACCTCCGCTAGTTCTTGGAATCGAAATAGGGTATTATGGATGCTTCGAATTGTGTTTGATAGCAGATTAGCGTTAGACCTTCCTTAGGGGAAAGTACAGGTAGGGCATTAGAGAAAAGCAAAAAAGGGGAGGAAAAAATAAAAGATACAAATAACTGGGAAGATATCACAACCACCAACTTTTCGTTTATTGCAAAATATACAGAAAAATAGACATTTTTTCGCCTATGTAATATTTATGTGCACTAAAAAGTCAAAACATCATGGAAACAAATGGTCGAGTTAATGTCTGGCCCCGTTTAAAACTTTTTTTGACGTTCTCATTTTTTCGCTGCGCTCTGTATTAAGGCGAAAACGTCAAGTGGCTTAAACATATCTTCATACAGCAAGCGACTTTGCTCTTCGGTCAGTTCGAAGGCCGCGTTTGTTAATTTTGCTCCTTGCTTTTCCATCAGCTGGGTATACTTATTGCCACACGGCTCGCTTACAAAACGGGGACGAAGTGGCTCTTTACCTTTTCTTTGAAGAGGATTCGATTGGTACCTTCGAGCTTTGACTTTTTCTCGTGTCTTAGGCACATCCTGAAGCAATACTGGAGTATTCATAGGAATGTCTGGCGAAACATTTTGTCTACTGGAACTCGATTCACTAGGCATGAAAAACAGTTTTTCCCCAATCGGCGACGAGGTAGTCAGTTTAGAAAACAATTCTTCAGGGATGGCAGATAAGAATGGACTCTTTGGGCCTGATTTGTTGTTCTTCGGGGATGTTTCATGTCCCTCCGGCGATAATTTGGTGGTCTGGGTGAAAATAGCTTCATTTTCATGAAATGGCGACAATACCATGGGCCAAAATTCTTCCTCTTCATTAACTTCTTCAGTCTCGGGCGATGGTGGGCATATTTCTGGAGGAAAAATGAAAACTTCCGGCATAACGTTTCGCTTTTTCTTTAAGCACAGTTCGCTACCGTCAATATGCATGTTTCCTCTTTTCGGAGACAATGTGTTAACTCCAGGTGAAAGTTTGGTAAGGTCTGGGGATATCAAGGCAATATCTTGACACAATTTCTTGTTGGTCTTGGAGCGTGGAAGCGCTTCACAGCTCTGAGATGTTAAAACGAGGTCGTTATAAGATTTCTCGTCGCCGGTTTGTAAATCTTTAATCTTTGGCGAAGGACTGTCAAGTTCTGGAAATATTTTGCTAATTCTTGGAGACAGGTCTCGGCTGTTCGGCAAGAATTCCACAGATTTTTGAGACAGAGCAGGCAATGCAGCTGAATTATCGTCAGTTTGGCCAGCCTTCCTGAACGATTTGGTCTTCACTGAAAATATCTCGGAGACGTTGTTCTTCATGGGTGGAGTTTTGCTCTGCTTTGCATTTGCTTTGAAAGCTTTTGGTTTGAAGAAGGCAAATATGTCTCTCTTGCGAGGTTCCATTTGAGCGGCCATTGGGAATTCTCTTACCGTACCTTTAGCAGTGTTGCAGCGTTTACGAATACTGAGCATCGAAGTGAACAACAACGTACACCCTCTCTTTATATACCTTCAAATTTTTGTTTTTTGTTTTGTTTTTTTTCGTTTTACTAATTGCATTAACGGAACGTTGAGATGACTTGGTAATTAAATTAATTTTCTGTGGTTTCCTGACATCCAGGCAGAGTAAAACACTTGTCAAATTGTCAGACCTAAATCAAGAAAAACAACTAGAACACGAAATCACTAAATACTTAAAAGAAAAAAAAAGACAAACAATGCTCCCATTTTCATCGAATATTTGAGATAGTGCGAAATATAGAAAAACTGAAAAGAACGATCCAGTTTGCTATTTGCAAGGTTGTTATTGTGTTTTCTTTACCGGGGCATTTTACGTCAGGTTCGGTGAGGTAATATATTATTATAATTAAATAAATTCACATACGTGGTGATAATTTATAAAGGTCATTATTATTCGTATTTAAATTACTTAAATATACGTCGACGGATTTTGATAAGATTTACTATAGAAAAAAAAAAAAAGGACTGTGTTTGTTTGTTCATTACTGTCATTTACGTCACTGACACGGTAAGGTGGTGAGTTAATTAATAATAAAATTATCACATAACTGAGTAAAAGCAAAATAAACTACACTGCTAATAAGAATTGTAAAGACCACAATCACTTTTTTTTGGCTGAAGAGGTAAGTTAAATGAAAATTTAAAAAAATCAAATTTCTTATTCTCAATACACGTTATTCACATTATTTTGACGTGTTTAAAGACGTAATTGCAGGTGACGTAGTTAAATAATTATTTTCATTACTAATGATTCAATAACGGAACAAAAGAAAAAAAAGAAAAAAGGGAAAAGATAAATGAAACTGAAGAAAACTAAAAAACAAACAGACAAACTATTGACACGTTATTACTGCTAATAAATTTCTAATCGCCTAGTTGCGTGTCAAGTTGTCCATATCGTTAAAAGCACTATTGTCCCGCATGTGTTACTTAGCAACTAATTAGCGGTATTGTCTTAGTGATACTTACGCAATACATTAAATGTCGTAGGTTGTTTAATCCCCTGCTAATATCTTTAATGAGTGTACATGAAAACAACTGATTTTCAAAGTAACATTTTCAAATAACAAATTACAAATTTTAATTGCATTAAACCTGTAATTCTTTAATAACAAAATGAACATACACATCTGTAAATGATAACGAATTCCAAACCAAAGATTGTAAGAAAAAGACCCCAGAAAAAACCAACCAAAGCCAAAACGATAGAAACAAACAAATAACAAACAAAACTAAATTATTTTGTTAAATGCATCTAGGCGATAAAGGAATGACGTAAAGTAAAGACACAAAATTACCCCAAATGAAATTTCTAATCACCTTAGCTTTAGTCTTTTCAAGATGCCGAATGAAAAGCTAATGAGGTCTTTAAATGATTGACGTAAATTTTCTTTGTTCTCTCTTATTTTCCAGAGACAATTTACAGCCTGTAATGTTAAAAGAATTGTTATTCGGCATTTCTTACTCAGCAACTAATTAGTGCTATTGTTCGTAATGATACTTAATATACAATGAAATGTCGTAGATAGCTCAAGTTAATCCCCAGCTAATACCTTTAACGAGTAAGGGCCTGTTTACATGGAGGTAGGGGACCCCAGGAGGGTGAGGTAACCCGCTTAAGTGGGGTAACCCGCCTGCTCATATCTCTTATTTTAATATGATCGCGTTTACATCTTAGGTGGGGTAACTTGCCACATGTTACCTCACCAACTTGGGGTCCCCCCACCTTCATGTAAACAGGCCCTTAATATGGAAACAATTTACAAAATGACTTTATTTTACAAATAAATTACAAACTAGCATTCTTTAATGAGAAATATACATAAATGATATTGAATTTCAATCCACAGAAAAAAATAAAATAAAATAAAACAACAATAACACAAACCAAAACAAAAGAACGGAAACAAAACTAAATTATTTTATTTAATTCACCTAGGGAATATAGGAATGACGTCTAATGCGATTTCTAATCAGCTTTTGTCTTTTCAAGAATTTACCCCTTGATAAACTAATACCGTCTATAAATGACTGACACAAATAAATTTCCTTTTTTTGCTTATTTTTTAGTGACAATTTACAGCCCATAATGTTATAAGGATTACTGTTCGTCATTTGCTTTTACTTTGCAACTAAATATGACGAATACAAAATAAAAAATGGCGCTAAAATAGCGGCTGTTCGGCGAGTAGCAAAAGGGAAATTCTCTTTCTCATAAAGCGGCCTCCAGGTACAAGATTAGGAGAGATTTGGAGCCAACAACACCGGATTTGCATTATGGGTAGTTCATAATGGCATTGGTAGATAATATACTTTGTGTACATCATGTATTGATGGAAGCACTCAATCTTCTTCAGTCGTTTAAGAGATGCATAACCCTATCCACTGGATAAATTTTTATCCAGTGGATAACGCAATTGGTTTCACTAATACTTAACCGCTGGATTGTGATTTACCCGGTGGATAACGCTATCCATATGACCGGTTACAGAGAAAGTATACGATACGCATTGCCTTCTGGATGATCCATCCGTCATTTTGTCTTTTTTCAAAAGAGAGAGCCCATTCCATAACTGGTTGCCACAGTCAGCCCAATACGTTTTGAAACGTCACAATAACTGCTCAGCGGTTATTGCCTAGCGCGCACCTTTTTCACGGTGCACGGTCTGGGAGGGCAGGGAGTGGTAAACTTAGGCCGGGGTACCAGACCTGATATTAAACTTGCCACAAGTCGAATGGGTGAGCGCCGAAGGCGCGAAAGACGCTCGCGAAGCGAGCTAAATCGAGCACAACCTCGTTTCCAGGTTCTCTCCCCTACCCGTCGAGAGAACCCTGGTAACGAGGTTCAAGCGAGTGACGATGGCGGAGGCGACCACAAACCAGCAAATAAACGGAAACGAGCTTTAAGAAAACCCTGGCCAGCGAAGTTGAAATGGCTTGGCTTGAAAAGTTTACGGTCTAAGTTGTCAATAACAGCAAAGTAAAACATGTTAGAACAACTAAAAGAAGCCGCAGATTTAATCATTTCAAGTATCCATAACGCAGTTTTTTTTAACTGAGAACACAAAACAGTACTAGCTCAACCAGTCAGAACACAGCATTGATAATAGACCACTAGTTGGATTTTACTAATGAAGGATATTCACTAATTGGGTAGCCAATCAGATCGCGCGAAAACACTATCCACTGTTTTAGTACATACTAAATAGATTTTGCCAGGGCTAAAAGCGAACCTGTCGATAATATCTATAGTTTGTTTAAAAATACATATATAAACTCGTGTAATGCTAAGGGGCGAAGGCAACGCGGGAGAACGGTGGATAACAAGAATATGTCTAATTAGCAAAAAACGACTTTGCGTGTACAGCACTTTTTTGCTGTAAATTTCTTTGCCGTTGTTTTGCACGACTACAACGTGAAACTTCCAGAAACTTGTAAGGCCTGTTTCAAACGTCGTGCTACTGCCGTGCCAAGCTGGTTCGACAGTAGGGAACTTAAGAACCATGACGACTTTGTCGACGACGACCGGAAGTGAGTTAGGAATACTGCGCTCGTCGACGACGCCAAACAAAGTAGAATCACGTCGTCCTGCAATCCACAAGCCTCGGCAGGTATAAATCCACTGTTTTAAGCGATTTTTTCCTTTGCATTTTCTTATCCTCGAATTCAGGTATCGTTTCTTTTTTCTCCTAACAAGCGATGTTGATTGAAAATTCGACTAATGAATTGTTTTTACCGCTTCGAAGAATGACAACAGCTGTGGAGGCCGAGAGAGCGAAGTCGTAAGTGATAAATTTATTTGTACGTATTTAGGTAAGAAAAATCATGTATCTTTAATATAGAGGAAATAAACTTTATATGGAAAACAGCTATCAAATCAGAATGTCGCTTTTTCCAAATCTAAACTCTGACAAGCACTCGGACTCGGTCATCTCATGCAGGTCGAAAGTGGAATAATCTTTGTACGGAAAGCAGGTGTTTTTCCACTCGTAAAGGTCAGATAACTCAAACAATTCTCCATCGTCCATGAAATAAGGCGCACGGCTTAAAAAATAAGATCTTGCGTTGTTTTAAAAGACGCCATTGCGAAAAACTTTGTTGCGAACGAACATCACAGTTTACATTTGTGTTTAGCATTCAGTGTCGTCGTCGTCGACCTACCGACCGACTGCATCTTAAGTTTCCTTTTTCCCGCCGAAACTGACGTTCTCGTTCCAGTCTTTTCCCAGTCAACAGACGTCGTCGTCGTGAACTCCGTCGTGGTTCTTAAGTTCCCTAGTAGCTCGACACTAGCACGACTTTGTTTCGAACGTCGAATTTAATTCAGTCGAATAGAACGGCTGTTGCCGAAAACAAAACACAAAAATATAGAAACGGTTTAGCAAACTTTTAATTTAGTCGATAGCCGTAAAAATAAAAAAAATTTAACTGTTAGCCGTGAATGGGGTAAAAAATAGTTAACCGTAAAAGAAACTGTTCCCTAGATTTGTAAAAGTAACCGTTGGCATTTCTATGGGTAAAATAATATTAGAAGTGAAATACTTAAAATGTTTCAAAAGAATAACTTATTTCATCCCGAGATGATCCTAAGACCTTTATTTTTCTTTAAGATACGAAAAATACAGGTTTGTTAATATTTAACTCTTTGAAACAAAAGAAATTAATTTTCAACTTTTTTGTTAACCGTAACTGAAATAAATTAACCGATAGCTGTAAAAGAGCCAAAATTTTAGCCGATAACTGTAAAAGTCACGACCCCATTGAAACCCTCATAAATAAAGAAAGAATGAAATAAAATGGGAGGAATGCCAGGATTATTGGTCGGAGAGAGACGCACCTAGACCCAAGCCTACATCCACTCTTGGAAACAGGTCATTGGGTGTTTCGAATAAACATTGGGTTTGATAGCAGATTAGCGTTAGACCTTTCTTGTCAGGAAAAGTAGGGTCAGAAAACAGCGAAAGGGGGAGGGTGGAGGAAAAAATAAAAGATAAAAATAAAAGGAAGTTTTTTCAACCACTACTTTTCTTTTATTCCAAAATATAGAGAAAAACAGACGTTTTAACGTATTTATTTATGCGTACTAACAAGTCAAAATATTTCGGAAACAAGTCGTCGAGTCAATATCTGGCCCCTTTGAATTTTTGTCTCTTCGGGTTCTCCTTTTTTTTTTAATTTATAAAAAATATCAGCCAGTCCACAGCAACAAACCAATGACTGGTGCCATTGTTTCTATTGTCACCTTTTCAAATTCTTATTTGTAACGAACTGTGTAGTTTTATTTTCATTTTTCTTTTAGCTCCTGAAAGAAGTTGTTTTTCAAACTGAAATATTAGGGAATTTGCTTAAATGTATATATTATTGTTTTATTCCTATGTTTACTTCTTCATCGCCTTGCCGTAGGGAGCAGTTTGCCGTTTCGAATTTTTTTTCATTTTATTGCTATGCTCTGTTTTAAATTAAGGCGAAAACGTCAAGTGGCTTAAACATATCTTCATACAGCAAGCGACTTTGCTCTTCGGTCAGTTCGAAGGCCGCGTTTGTTAATTTTGCTCCTTGCTTTTCCATCAGCTGGGTATACTTATTGCCACACGGCTCGCTTACAAAACGGGGACGAAGTGGCTCTTTACCTTTTCTTTGAAGAGGATTCGATTGGTACCTTCGAGCTCTGACTTTTTCTCTTGTCTTAGGCACATCCTGAAGCAATATTTTTCCAAATGCTGGAGGATTCATAGGAATGTCTGGCGAAACATTTTGTCTACTGGAACTCGATTCACTAGGCATGAAAGACAGTTTGTCCCCAATCGGCGACAAGGTAGTCTGTTTAGGAAACAGTTCTTCAGGAATGGCAGATAAGAAAGGACTCTTTGGGCCTGATTTGTCGTTCTTCGGGGATATTTCATGTCCCTCTGACGATAATTTGGTGCTTTGGGTTGAAATGGCTTCTCTTTCACGAGATGGCGAGAAAACATTTGGCCAAACGTCTTCTTGTTCACTAACTTGTTCAATAAAGGGCGATGCTGGGCATATTTCTGGAGGATAAATGAAAACTTCGGGCATGCGGTTTTGCTTTTTCTTCAAGCACAGTTCGCTACCGTCGAAAGGCATGTTTCCCCTTATCGGTGACAACTTGTTAACCTCAGGTGAAAGTTTGGTAAGATCAGGGGATATCAAGGCAACATTTTGACACAATTTCTTGTTCATCAAGTCAGTGGAAGCTCTTCACAGCGCTGAGATGAAAAAACGAGGTCGTTTTGTACCTCTTTAATCTTTGGTGAGGGACTTTCAAGTTCTGGAAATATTCTGCTAACTCTTGGGGACAGTTCCCGGCTGTTCGGAAAAAATTCCACATTTTTTGGAGTCAGAGTAGGAAATGAAGCTGAGCTATTGTCAGTTTGGCCAGCCCTCTTGAACAATTTGCTCATCGCTGAAAATATCTTGGAGACGTTGTTCTTCTTAGGTGGATTTTCGCTCTGCTTCGCATTTGCTGTGAATTCTTTTGGTTTGAAGATGGCAAATATGTTTCTCTTGCGAGGTTCCATTTGACCGGTCATTGGGAATTCTCTTACCGTACCTTAAGCAGTGTTGCAGCGTTATTTTTACGAATGCTGAGCATAGGAGTGAAAAACAACCCTCATGCACGCTCTCTTTATACGTTCAAATATTTGTTGTTGTTTTCTGTTTTTCGTTCTATTAATTGCATTAAGGGAACGTTGAGATGACTTGGTAATTAAATTTATTTTCTGTTTTTTTCCTGACATCCAAACAGATTAAAACACTTGTCAAATTGTCAGACTTAAATCAGGAAAAACAACCAGAACAACATAATTCACTAATACTTTGGAGAAAAAAGAAAAAAAAAAAAGAAAAACCAAGCTCCGATTTTTTAATCGAATATTTGGGACGGTGTGAGATAATTACAGAAAATAATGAAACTACAAGATATGTAAACGAACGGATTTTGCTGTTCACAAGGTTGTTTTTGTGTGTTCTTAATGGCATTAACGTCAATGGTTAGGTGAGGTAAAATATTAATTAAATTAAGTCACATACGGTAGTGATAAGCATAAAAACTGAAAAAAAGCAAATAACAAAAATAATTTCACAATAATGAAAATACTGCTAAAGAGAAATACAACAACAACAGCCGCGACTCAATTTTTTTTCTTTCGCCTGGAGAGGTGAGTTGAATTAAATGCAAATAAAAAACTAAACTTCTTGTTCTCGATACATTTTATCAAGGTCATTATTTTTCGTTTTTAAATACTTACTTGTACGTCGAAGTAGTTTGATAAGATTAACTATTTACCCGACTGTTTTTGTGTGTTCATTGCGGACATCTTTATTTTGCTTTTATGTATCGAGAACAAGAAGTTTAGTTTTTAATTTCCATTTAGTACTAGTACAATAAGGAAAACACCCCTAATGAGAATTGTAACTGAGCCACAATCACTTTTTTTTTTGCTGAAGAGGTAAGTTAAATGAAAAACTTGAAAAATACATGTTATTTAGGTTATTTCTTCGTATTTAAAGATGTAATTGCAGGTTGACGTAGTTAAATAATTATTTTCTTTACTAATGATTTAATAACTAAACGAAAGAAAATTTCACAGGCTCACTTTATGAGTGCACGGTCACATCCAAAATGTAATAACTGTCTTTAATTCAGAAATATACATACTTTCATCAACATAAAAAAGCAACAACAACAAATATAAAAATAAAAATAATAAAAAAAACAAAAAATTAACCAATAATAAGAAAATTAAAAAAAAACAAGAAAGAAAAACAATCAGACAAATTATGGACACATTATTATCGCTAATAAAATTTCTAATCACCTTTTGTCTTTTCAAGTTATCCATAGTGTTAGGGCCTGTTTACATGGAGTGGGGGACCCCGGTCTAGTGGGGTAGGTTTCTTTTGTTTTGTGTCCCTCAGAGCGTGAAAACAAAAGAAACCAACCCCACTAGACCAGGGTACCCCACTCCATGTAAACAGGGTCTTAAAAGCACTATTGTTGGGCATTTGTTACTTAGCAACTAACTAAGGGTATCGTCTAATAGTCCAGCCATATGGTGTTAAAAAAAAATAGCTGAATTGTGCACTTTAGGGTAAAAGCTTCAAACTCGGCAAAGTGATAGTACTAGTTGCACTAATTATTTTAAGCTATGGACCCCACTCAAATACGCGCGGGGGGAGGCACATTGTGCCCTTGGGGGGGAGGGGTCATGGCCTTTTTGTTTTGGTCCGGAAAAGACTCAAAAACGGGAAGAAAGCGGCCTAAAAAACTTTTGCATTCCCATTTTCTTCAAAGTAGTGCAAGGTAACCCTTTAAAATACCTGTTACTTACTTTTTTGAGAGATTTTCTAAAATTATTTTAAAAGAGTGTGTAAGTGATTCTTGTCACAACGGAAAGCCACGTAGAAGCAAGTTGAGTTCTGAAGGGCGGAATTAATTTGAGTTAAAGCATTACAATAATACATGCACCCCCTGACACATCAAAACACTTCATTAATATTTTTGAGACACCTCCTGATGGAACAAACAAGACTGCACACGGAAGAAACAAAAGGTCAGGCTACTGAAGGAAATTCTGCATGGCGGACAGGAATGGCTGGTCTTTTTGCTCTCTCGTTTGTGAGAGACAGTATGCCGTTTTTCACCCTTGGAAAGATAAGATGTTTCATTTTTACTCTTTGATTGAAGTAAATTGCACTTTTTGGGAATATAATTGCTCAGCCAAACAACCGCAAAAATAAAACATGAAACACTCACAGAGACTTTCAACGACATGCAACGGGGAGTTATTAACCACTTTTATTGCGGGCGACAAGAGTAGCCCGCAGTTTACATCTTCAGGTTATTATTATGCATGCATCGCAGGTATGTAGCCGGTATTCGTTTGGACTTCCACTTATAAGGATCAATGGAATTCATAACTGTTATATAACAGTCATATAACACTGTCATGGAATTCATAACTGTTATATAACAGTCATATAACACTGTCATATAACAGTTTTATTACCTGTCATATAACAGTTATATAACAGTTCTCTTATATAATCTCTTATATAACTTTATATAACGGTTATATGACAGTCATATAACTGTTATATAACAGTATTATAACACAGTCATATGACAGTCATAGAACTGTAATATAACTGTTATATAACAGTTATATGACCGTCATATGACTGTTATATAACAGTTCTGTCTGTTATATAACATATATAACTGTTATGTGACTGTTATATAACAGTGTTATATGACTGTTATATAACAGTTATATAAATGTTATATAACAGTCAGAGCCATATAACAGTGATATAACTGATAACTAATTATATGACAGTTATATGACACTGTTATATAACAGTTATATTACCTTTCATATGACAGTTATATGACAGTCATGAAACTGTTATATGACAGTCATATGGCAGTCATATAACTTTTATATAACAGTTATATAACAGTCATATAACACTGTTATATAACAGTCATATGACAGTCATATAATCATATAACAGTCATGACTGTTATATAACACTGTTATAAAACAGTTATGTTACCTGTCATATAACAGTTATATAACAGTTCTGTTCTTTAACTTTATATAACAGTTATATGACAGTCATTTAACTGTTATATAACAGTGTTATATCACAGTCATATGACAGTAATATAACTGTAATATAACTGTTATATAACAGTTATGATGACCGTCATATGACTGTTATATAACAGTTCTGTTATATAACATATATAACTGTTATGTGACTGTTATATAACAGTCATATAACACTGTTATATAACAGTTATATGACAGTCATATATCACTGTTATATAACAGTTATATGACAGTCAAATAACTGTTATATAAAAGTCATATAACACTGTTATATAACAGTTATATGACAGTCATATAACTGTTATATAAAAGTCATTTAACATTGTTATATAACAGTTATATAACAGTCATACAACAGTTATATATGTTATATAACAGTTATATAACTGTTATATAACTGTCATATAACAGTTATATGACTGTGATATGACTGTTATATAACTGTTATATAACAGTTATATATCTGTTACATATGTCATATAACATATATGACAGGAGACATCTGCTTTCATATAACTGTTATCAGACGTCTGACATCATATAACTGTGATGAGACGTCTGGTTTCATATAACTGTTATCAGAAGTCTGATTTTATAACAGTTATATGACAGCAGACGATGGGAAACGAAGCATTTTATTGGGATGGCCTTACCCTTTCTACTGTTGTTATGCAAGATCTTCTACAATTTTCTCCAGTGACAATGGACTACACGAGGCTTTTCCAATTTCTGAACTGTTGGTCCCTTTTCTACGAAAAAAAGCTCTCATTTCTAGGCACAATAAATTTCCTCTTTGAAAGACTGCGAAGCAACTCGCTAAGCGAAGGCGCTGCAAGGTCATACAAAAAGAGGGAATTTTGGCACCAAATTAAACCACTGTTGTGGCTTTTGCTTGGAGGTATCATTTTTCTCATGCGTGAAAAAAAATCGTTCACGATTCTGACTGGAAGTATCATTCATACACGTGTGAAAAAAATCTCTCGCTATTCTAATTGCCTAGAACTCATTTGAGTAAGAAAATTTAGAATGAAGGGCATGGCCCTGACGACGAGGTTACGAGTTTCTTTTTCCTTAGTTTTAAGGGTTCCGTTACCTGGTAAACGGTTAGCCCCCACCAAGCCTCCTTTGAAAACAAAATTCTTCGCATTTGCATTCTTTGTGCGTGCTTATTTTATTCTTGTGTCTTTTAACTTTGCCTCGGAAATTTGTTTGGCGGCAATTTGTTCTGATGAACGTCATGAAAGATGAGTGAAAACGACGCATGTGCAGCCACTCACTGGAATTCTAATTGGCTGGAGATTTCCAGGCATAAACAGATAACGGAAATGTATGAGCCCTGTCCCATTGAGGGAGCTGTTCAGCAGGACGTCTAGTGGTTGAATGCCCCAAAAGTAAAGGTTCCATCTTAAATTTCATTGCTCTTTGTGAGTGGCTATTTATGTGTGTGTGTCTTTTGAACTTTGCCTAGGAAACTTTTTGGCGGCAAAAATTTTAGGGCTTGATGAACGTCATGAAAGATAACTAAGTGAATACGACCCAGGCATGCAGAGATCGCTTTCTCAAAAGAACAAACAGACAATAAAGTCAATCTGATCTGCCTTTTAAAATGCTTTTTAATCGTTTTGACAAATGAATCTTGCACGAATGATGTTGTACGCCGGTCTGATAAGTAATTTAAACCGTCTGGTTTATTTAACACAGAGCACCTTTGTTCCTGTCAAGCATTCTGAACCATCTCCTGCCTCGCTTATCCATCCGCTTGATGTATAACCGTTGTCACGGCAATCACTTTCCTGCTCGCTTCGCGAACCGCAGAATGGAGCTGTTCCTGAGCACAGGAGGCAAAAGTAAACATGTGTTATTGCCAAACGTAAGGTCAAGATGGCTTGATATTGGACAAGTTCTATATATATATTTAGTATATACACACTCAGTGATCTTGGCAATTCAAGCAATCTGATTGGTTAGCTATCTCGGACTATGACGTTATATTCACCGCGCTAGGCGGTGAATATAAATAGGTATAAAGCAGAACAAAATCGCTGTCGTGAACTGGGTGTTTTGCCAAATTAGTAAAGCCTTTTTGAAAATACACGAATATCCAAGTGCTGATGACTTTGAAGGCAAGAAAAGACTTCATGGTGTTTAAACAGCGTGAGTACTAAAGTGATGACGTCATAAAAATGAAATTTCTGAAATTATGGGATTTGTCAGGATATTCTGAAAGAACAATGTCCAAGAGGCCTACTTGCCAAAAATGAGCATTTCGCGGCAAATTGTCTCTGAGATCGTAGCCCAGTTATACTCAGAAAACTCCATACAAACCCTTCTAATTTTTTTTGGGGTCGGGGAAAGAAAAATTTAGAAGGGTTTGTATGGAGTACAATTTACCGCGAAATGGTCATTTTTGGCAAGTAGGCCTCTTGGACATTGTTCTTTCAGAATATCCTGACAAATCCCATAATATCAGAAATTTCATTTTTATGACGTCACACTTTACTACTCTATTATGCCGTGGTTTACTGTAGCTGAATTGTTGTACGTTCGAAGCTATGTTTACCACTACAGAAGAAAACGAGGTCGCTTTGTCACTGTTTTGTGATTTCGAGATTTTCTCACAAGACCAATCTTGCCTATAAATAGAAGTTAATTTATGGAGAAAAGAGGAAGGCAAATATTTTCGCAAATTGTACGTGCCAGCAAGTAAACAAGGCAAAGAACTTTGGAGATAAACAACGCTCACCTTGATCGTAGCCGCTGTTGACAGCACTTGCAAGAACCGACAAAGAAAACTTTCTCATTCATCGTGAGTTGACAGAAACCAATAAAGCTCTACTTTTCTTCCCAGAATTGGGTAGTAGTTTAAATATATTTTCGGCGTTTTCTTTTAACCCGTTGATGCTAAAGCTTACAAAACTCGATACAAAAAGATTTAAGCTATCATTTGCCATGTTTGATAATACTGTAAAGATATTATTCAACAATATTAACTTCGCCGTCGGCGAATAATTGTTAAATATTTTTTCAGTTTTGCGTTTATTTGGACCGAGACGAATTGATGGAAGTCGAGATCAACAAACGCCAGAAAAGGCCAATATCCAGTCATCTTGACCATATAAGTTCGTTCCATAAAGGAATTATTATATAGCCGGAAAGAGAACTTTTTTCTTGCGGGACCAACGCGAAAAATCCCTAGAGGGCAGAGTTGCCGTTCTGTGTGGAATTAGCCAATCAGAACGCAGGATTTGCTTGACCTTGCTTACGTGCGGATTCAACTATTCAATAGTGAAGTAACGCAACAGGACGTGAGAGCAAAGAAGACGGTAAACCTTGTGTGACAAGCGTGACAATAATTTTGTTTGAAACAACTTTTCGCCAAACTTCACTTTCCTTTTAACAGATCTTTTTTTAGGACAAGAAAACATTGATGTTAAAAGTGAATCCGCACTACAAAACAGGCTAGTAATCGCCCTGTCATGTTTCTCACACACAAGTGTTTTGCCGTCCTCTTCTTCCTGCCTTTCTGTTGCTTAAACTCACTAATAATGTGAGGTTAACGACTATTTAGACTGGCTGTTTCCGCTGAAGGGGTCTTAAACAATCCGGTTATTCAAAGTAACAAACGGGCTCTGAATCAAACCTTGTTTCAGTGACTTCTGAATAATATGGACATAAAACTAAGGAAATCTTAAAGTTTAGAAATTTCAACCAAATTTAATACCAAAGCTCTTTAAACGTTGATGTTGTTGTTCTTGTTTTTTTCCATCTCCAAAATCCTTGAAACCATTGCAAAATCAAAGCGTGGAATGTAATTAACCACGATTACCATTAGTACATTTCTTGCTTGGAACTTGGGAGTCTCAAAATTTGCCTTTCCGACAATTTTGTGTCCAAGAAATCAGCGCAGATACAAAACTTCACAAGCTGGCACTGCAGAAGGGTAAACTTGGAAGATTGTAGTGTCTTACGCATTGAGCGGAATTCTAAAAGAGTACTTTTATAAAAAGATATAAGGCGTTAATTTTAGGCATGACAGATTTTGCTCATTTAAACGATTACATTGTGCTGCAGGCAAACTTTAAATCGCAAAATCTGCTCAATACATGACACACTAGAGGTTTTGACCGATCATTCCTTAATAAACTCACAGAGTGCTGTCTTTGATTCACTCCGCAAACTTGGACACAAAATCACGATTTCTCAATATAGTACAAATTTGGCTTAAAGCATCGCTATAAAGCACGATCTATACTAAATAAAAACAACCCTCCTTAACTTTCGTCATTTCACAATGTCTCTGTTAAAATTTTATCTAAATCGCCTCTAAAACAGCCGAGTTATACGGGTTTTAGAAGATGTAGCACAAGCAAATTTTGCCTTATGAGATTATTCATACATAGGTGGCCCCCGTGGATTTAAGTTGCTGTTGTTATGCATTGAAAAGGATTTAATAAACCCGATATAGAAAAATTTTACTGAATCTTTAATCAATTGATAAAAATAGAACTTTTGCACCCCCCCTTTTTTTTAAATTATGACTTCTTCTAATGCATAACTTTTTTGCATAATTAGCATTGCTTATCACTGCCAGTCTTGAATCATTTGAAACCTAATGAGATCATTTTCTTTCTTATAATGTCGATTTATATAATTGGATTCATTTTTGATTATATCAAACTCCCGCCCGTTTACTTCCACGGTACCGGCAGGAACTGAGCTTGGTGAATCACTAAAAATGAGTAAAAAAGAAAAGCTGCACACTCAGGGACCCTTGACAACAATTTTTGTCGTTTTAACCTGACCTGGCCTGACCAGGAGTGTGGGCGAATCAATCAGGGGTCCAAGCGGTCTTGTTCCAACGCTGTGCTTTGCGCAAATCTCACAAGATAGAAGGCTAAAAGTACTAGAAGGTCCAAACGTACGTAATAAGATGGCGTGTTAGGCTTTTCGTTCATTCTTGGTAACAGTCTCTGCTGGTTACTAACGTGTCGCGCACGCGCATGCTTTATAGAAAGCTAGAGATTAGGATTGTGGGCTCCTGTGGTCGCCCGCAATATACAACATATACCGGTGAATAAAACGGTGAATAAAACGTACCTTGCCAATAGGCTTTTGTATGTGTCTTGGAGCAAAAGTACATCCACTCCCAATAATTGCATCCGGGTATTACACCAGCCTTGTTCGCCTTTGCTAACCGCTTGTAGCCTGTACCACATGCATGTTTCGGGTTCCCATATCTTTTACTAAGACACCTTGACCAATACTCATCCGGTTCCCTGTAACCGCCCCCCTCTGCGTTCACAGTGCTTAACGCCAAAACGCACAAAGACAATATGATGAACAGCTTCATTGCCGAAATGTCTGACAAAAAAAGAACCCATTTTAACTTTTGTTATCGAATATTTATTTATTTTATTTTATTTGCCACACAATGATTACAAAAAATATAAGCCAAGGAAAAGTAGAAAAAAAAAAAAAAAAGAAATGGCGAGGAGACCCTACAGAAACTGTAGGAGCTTATTAGAGGTTAGGCTTCCTCGAAGTACGGGCTAAGGCTGTTTAACATGAATCGAAGAAAAGATGGCGAAAAGTCGAAGATGGAAGATTTATGAACTGTTTTCATATCTACTCAATGATTTAATTTTCAGTATTTTCTTAAAAGAGGAAAGGGATTAGGAGTTGATGACCTCGTTGTCAAGTGAATTAAAAAACTTAGGTCTTGAAAAAAAGGGCGAGGACTTGATTTGAATTGATTTGTTAAGCTTAATTGAGCAAGCGTCTCCCATATTTTTCTTTTCTTTGTTAACACCGTCAAAAGCGAGATAATATTATTTTGACATTTGGTTTTCAGCCCCAAATTGTTATTGCTATATAGTGTGAGTGCACATAGTAACGTGTCTTACATTGTAATCTGAGATTTAGAGTTCAAAAGGCGCTTATTAACTCAGCTAGAAAATATATGTTAGCATGTCCTAAGTGAGCACAGTCCCTCGAAAACTTTTTAACGGATGGCGATCAAACAAACTTGAAAAAAAGTTTTGGAAGAGTTTCTTGACATATCAACGTTTGAGAATTTTCTTAAAAGGTCGCTTGTCAATTCATCTTGAACACACAATGTTACTATACAATATTATAAAAGGTTACACCGTCACGGGATTTAAAGATTTGTTTTTATAGTGGAATTCAGGCCGCAGAAGAAATGAGAACATCATGCTTCCAAGACCAGAAATGAATTTTATCAGAAACTCCATAAGCTATAGAGGAGCAATCGCATGGAACAGACTACATACAAGGAGACAAGGGCTAAAACCTTGAAAGAATTTGAACGCTGTCTTGCAAAATTCGATACTGATAAAATGAATTTCGAACCTATTTTAGCCACAACTAAAAACAAAGATAACGGGTACAAATATTTCTAGCAGTCTAAATTTTCAATTGTACATTTACACAACCCTGATTTTAGTTACAACTATCGGTTACAAACATTTTTGACAGTTTTTAATTTTTAATTGTACATGTGCTTTCATTAGTCCTTATTTTTCTTGAAATTGTAGTTTGCACGACCCCACCAGCTATCCTGATATTTTTATCATTGCTAAAAATCGGAAAATAACGGTAGCAAAATTCTTCGTCCCGTCCTAGGAGATTTTTACTCTTTTGATAAGTAAAACAAGAATATAAAGAACGAAATACTTCTAATAATTACGATGCCTTCACTGACTAAAATCTCGGGTACCAGTTTAACGCTTCCCACGTTGCTCATCAGGGGGCTTTGCTACCTTTTCGCAAGCACGCAGAGCAAAAAACGTACGTGTGTTGCCATGAAAGCAATTTAACTAATTAAATGCGATCTTTCCTAAATGATAAAAGTACTTGGAAAGGATAGCAAGTTCGTTTTTATTTTTAAAGAACATCCTTTTGGTGTTGTTAACCGTATTCACGTTTAAAATGACAACATATTTTTATTCTTCCGTACTTTTGAGACTGGGATGAAATTTTTTGCCCCCGCTGGGTATCGGTAAGTGCTACTAAATTGGAAACTGATTTTCTACCATAAGTTTCTTTTAAAAGACTTAATAGTCTTTGCTTTGTTTTTTTTCCAAAAAACAGCAAATTTGTTTTCGCCAATACAAGAGAAAAAAGTTGTTGAAATTAATGCTTTGCCGATTTTACCGTTCTTTACCGGACAAAAAGATGATTGCTTTCACGTCTTTTTTTTTAAATTTCTTTCTTTCCACAAATCAGAGTGTTCCTTGATTGTTTAGGATCAAGATCGATTGATGTTTTCTACTTTTTTTTCAGCTAAGAATGTTAATTAGTTATGTTTTTCGGATTATCAATGTACGTCAAACAAAGTAAAACAACTCACAAAATTAACAATGACAACAGAAGGGATCAGTAGAACTTTTGTCTCTTCATTATTTTCATATAAACAATTTTAAGTATAACACTAGTAGTGTTATTAAAATTGATTTAAAAAGAAGACACAAAGGAAAAGAAATGGTCAATTTAAAACACTTACCTCAATTAAGTACGCTTTTCAAATCTTTGAAGATCACTTGGACGCAATACGTGACAATTCAAAACAGCTGAGACGATTAAATATATTGGGTCAATGGATGAAACCCGCTCTGTTAAAATGACATCAGAAATCAGGTGGAGTCATGGATCATTAACCAATAAGAAGGAGGTTAGTGAAGATACCAGGTACTAGGGGGGTGGTATTATACATGGTTGAAAGAAAAGCCCATAAATAAAGTAGAACATAGATGGGTTTTTTCACCGGTTATAGGTGTTTGTAAGGACTTTTGCGAGGCTGAGAAACTCAGAAAATCGCGAATTGTCAAAAATATTCTATATTGATTTCAATATTGGGGCATGTGTTTCAAGGAAAAGGGCAGTTATGGAGGAAAGGGACTGGATATAATGTAGGGCGTTTTTTTTAACAATAAGTTTCTTTTAAAAGACCCAATAGTCGTTGCTTAGTATTTTTACAAAAAATTTAAACAGCAAATTTTTTTTCACCAATACGAGAGAAAAAGATCGTTGAAATTAAATGCTAACGGTTACAAATATTTCTAGCAGTTTTAATTTTCAATTGTACATTTACACAACCCTGATTTTAGTTACAACTATCGGTTACAATCATTTTTAACAGTTTTAATTTTTAATTGTACATGTGCTTTCAGTACTCCTTATTTTTCTTGAAATTGCTGTTTGCACGACCCCACCAGCTATGGTGATATTTTTATCGTGCTAAAATCGGAAAATAATGGTAGCAAAATTTTTCGTCCCGTCCTAAAAAATATAAAGAACGAAATACTACTAATAATTACGATGCCTTCACTGACTAAAATCTCGGGTACCAGTTTAACGCTTCTCACGTTGCTCATCAGGGGGCTTTGCTACCTTTTCGCAAGCACGCAGAGCAAAGAACGTACGTTTGTCGCCATGAATGCAAACTAATTAAATGCGTTCTTTCCTAAATGATAAAAGTACTTGGAAAGGATAGCAAGTTCGTTTCTATTTTTAAAGAACGTCCTTTTAGTGTTGTTAACCGTATTCACGTTTAAAATGACAACATATTTTTATTCTTCCGTACTTTTGAGACTGGGATGAAATTTTTTGCCCCTGCTGGGTAACGGTAAGTGCTGCTAAATGGAAACTGTTTTTCAACAATAAGTTTCTTTTAAAAGACCCAATAGTCTTTGCTTTGTATTTTTACAAAAAACAGCAAATTTGTTTTCACCAATACAAGAGAAAAAGATTGTTGAAATTAAATGGAAACGGTTACGAATATTTTTAGCAGTTTTAATTTTCAATTGTACATTCGAACAACCCTGATTTTAGTTAAAACTATCGGTTACAAACATTTTTAACAGTTTTTAATTTTTAATTGTTCATGTGCTTTCAGTACTCCTTCTTTTTTTGGAAATTGTTGTTTGCACGACCCCACTAGCTATGTTGACATTTTTATCGTGCTAAAATAAAGTTCTTATCTATCCATTCATCCATCCATCCATATGTCCAATAAAGGCCTCAATCCATCAAAAATCGGAAAATAACGGCAGCAAAATTTTTCGTCCCGTCCCAGGAGATTTTTTTCTTTTGATAAGTGAAACAAGAAATATAAAAAACGAAATACTACTAATAATTACGATGCCTTCACTGACCAAAATCTCGGGTACCAGTTTAACTCTTCTCGCGTTGTTAATCAGCAAATTTGTTTTCACCAATACAAGAGAAAAGATCGTTGAAATTAAATGCTTTGCCGATTTTACCTTTCTCTACCGGACAAAAAAGATGATTGCTTTCATGACTTTTTTTTTTAATTTCTTTTTTGTTGTTGTTGAAAAGTTTTCACCAATCAGAGTGTTCCTTGGGGCGTGTGTTTCAAGGAAAAGGGCAGTTATAGAAGAAAGGGACTAGATATAATGTAGGGCGTTGCTTTGACTAACTAAAAGAATTTTAACTGTTTACAAAGAACGTTTTCGAGGCAGTGAAACTCAGAAATCGTGAAGGTCAGAAATTATCATGTTATTTCTGGATCCAAAGTTTTTTGCTATTGCTTTAAAATATTAATTACCTATATAAAAATAAAGTAATCTGATGTGTGAAACTGAGAAAATTCGTGAACGTCAAAAATATTTCCGGAGTCAATGTTGTCTTGGGCAATAAGACCTCCTTTCGTAAACGATACTTGAATTGAACGCACTTGAGAGTATATTTAAAAGAAAAAAAGAAAAAGACGACCAAATCTTTTTCGTTCTGTACTTTGTGTCGGGGCTGAGATGAAGATACTTTTGAGCCCCCGATGTATAGCTTATTATGTAGGTATAAACTGAAAAATATTAATTTTGAATCATCAGTTTCTTTCAAGCTTTGTGATTTACATTTAAAAAGGACCAATTCAGTTCTATACACTGAAAAGGTATCGTTGACAGACAAATGGTTTGAATTTGTTTTTACTCTTCTTCACGGCGTAAAAAAGAAATTTCTTCCACGTAAAAAGTGATTTAATAATACGTATTTTCATAAATAAAAGTGTTCTCTAATAGACCTCTTTAGCTTGTAGGTTTTGCCAGTTCCCAATACAGGTCATGTGATAATACTCTAGGGGACTGATTCTTTCAAATTTTGTCTTATCCACGTGCATATGTTAGCAGATGCACGCACGTGCATATCTACGACAAAGGGTCAGATTCCCCTGGGACCTCTATTGAGTAAACAAAACATTCAAGCTAAAGAGGTCTATTCCTTTAAGGTCACTTAATTGATTCCTAGGGGAAATTTTGAAGAAATTGTTCCCAGATAGCGGCAACGCATGGAGCTGATTGTTTTAAGGGAGTTGATTGCCTTTTTCGTAAGGTAAGGATTTGTAGCCCTCTACGTCAACCTCCTAGCTCATAAAACGGGCAACTGTAAACCCCAACGGTTAGTTGTAATTTGTCATCTAATGATTTTTATATTAGTATATTCATGTATAATGCCAGACACTAAAATTGTTAAAAAAAAATACACTAAAGAAGGAAAATAGCCTTTCAAATCTTTGAAGACAATTTGGACGCAATTCGTTAACTGTTATTTCTGATTTCATATCATTCCTAAGCGTGTCTATAAAATGACTACCTATGTTTGTTTACCTAAAACAGAAATTGATACAGTAAAGTGACGTTATCGAATGTTTTCAGCTACTGTTTGTTTATTACGTTTGTTTTTTCCTGTTTCTGCTGAGTCCGGATGAAGTTTACCGCCGAGATACTTAGTCTAAATGGAAGGAAAGAAGTTGCTTAATATTTTATGGTGAGTAGTTGTATTGATACTGAAAACAGCAAAAAAAAAAACAAAACAAAACAAATACATAAATGAAAATAAGTTACAATTTTGTAACTTGAATGACTTCCTTAAACTTGCCTCACTACCGAACCTTCCTTGTCTTGAGTAATATGAGTGTTAGTGTATTAATTAAGGCAGTCATAAGGTCTGACGGGCTTTCAATGGCACCACCAGTTGCTATCGCCGTGGGGATTTTCCAAGGTGTAAGGCCAAGGTTATGGCGGGGAAACAGACACATTGGTAGATTGGCAGGTGGGGGGGGGGGGGGGGGAGGGGTGCTCTTTCATCCTTGCCCTGGGGGCCTGAATTTGGCGGGTGACTACAAAAGGTGAAGGCACCGGAACTGCCTCACCCCCCAGACGACTCGCCACTAGATAAAGTTGAACATATTTTTTTAATTCCAAGATGTTTAATTGGATTATCAAACAAAACACAGGTGGATTTGGTCGTTGTGCTGTTTTATTTGTCACCATTGGATATGCCTAAGTAGTCCAACTACTGGCCACTGGCTCCTTTATAACTTTTTTCTCATTAACTACTTTGTTTAGTTGATATTAGTGTATTCAGTTATTTTCAATTTTCTCCTTTTGGAGGAAAAAAAACGCATTTCCTGAGAAAAGAAGCAAGCGAGCAAATTGAGTGTCTACCGATAGAAATCATAATAAATTGGCGGAAATTTTATTCGGTGAGCCACCCGTGCATTAGTATTTACGATGACAGATTAAATATTGGCCATATTGAGTTGCATTTTCTTATTGGAAGAATAATGATTATTATCATATTTATTTATATTATCATTATTATTACCTTTATCATCAACGTCATCATCATCATCAACATCATCCAGCGGTAATTATCATCATCATCATCATCATCATCATCATCATCATCATCATCATCATCATATTTCATTTTGATATCATTTTTCCTAAGGCCTCATAAAACCTCGCGATGGTATATATTTATTTAAAAGGGTAAGATCAAAGAGGATTTTACAATCAAAATAAAAAAATCAGAGTATTAAACGCCACGCCTGGGGTTTAATAAGACAGTGAACACCTGTTAACAAACAAATACGGTTCACTTGACCATGACCTAGCTTTTGTTGTCTGAATTCCAATAATGATCAACAGGCGTGTCCTATTCTTTGTCCGTCTCGGGTAATTCATTGTGGCATATGTGCTTAACCAAGGGAAAATATTTAACTCTCTCTGAACTGTATTTATTACGAGCTTTATCGAAATATGGAAGCATTCTATTTAAACTACTTTAGACTTTATCGCTTAAAATATGATGTCCTCAGAGAAATACTTTAACACTTTGAATTCATCTTTCTCCTCTTTTTATCTCAAAAACTTGAGAAGTCACCAATAAAAGCATTTATCAACATGTTCAAAAGAAATGTTTATCTGTTCTTATTACATTTTGTTCTTAAATTACTATTGATCTGTTTCAATCTCAAATGAATAAAACCAATTAACTGTTATTTCTGATTTCATTTCATTCCTAAGCGTGTCTATAAAATAACTACCTATATCATTTATAAATGTTTGTTTACCTAAAACAGAAATTGATACAGTAAAGTGACGTTATCGAATGTTTTCAGCTACTGTTTTTTTATTACGTTTGTTTTTTCCTATTTCTGCTAAGTCCAAACATACAAATAATATAACAAATACTTCAGTGACGCCAGAGGAAGTTTACCGCCGAGATACTTAGTCTAAGTGGAAGGAAAGAAGTTGCTTAATATTTTATGGTGAGTAGTTGTTTTGATACTGAAAACAGCAAAAAAAATACATAAATGAAAATAAGTTAAAATTTTTACCTTGAATAACCTCCTTAAACTTGCCTCACTACCAAACCTTCCTTGTCTTGAGTAATATGAGGGTTAGTGTACTAATAAAGGTAGTCATAAGGTCTGACTGGTTTTCAATGACACCACCAGTTGCTATCGATGTGGGGATTTTCCACGGTGTAAGGCCAAGATAATGGAAGGAAAATAGACACATTGGTAGATTGGCAGGGGTGGGGGTGCTCCTACATCCTAACCCTTGGGGCCTGACTTTGACCGGTGTCTAAAAGAGGTGAAGGCAACGGAAATGACTCACCCACAGACGATTTGCCACAATAGATAAACGTGAACATATTTTATTCATTCCAAGATGTTTTATTAGACTATCAAATAAAACAAACGTGGATTTGGTCGTTGTGTTGTTTGATTTGTCACCATTGGATATGCCTCATTAGTCCAACTACTGGCTACTGGCCCCTTTATAACTTTTTCTCGTTAACTACTTTGTTTAGTTAATATTACTCTATTCAGTTATTTTAAATTCTCTCCTTTTGGACCCCCCACCCCAAGGCTAAAAAATTGAATAACTTCAAAACACTTTAAGCTAGTATCAATATGGGAGAATATGGGACAATTTGAAAGTCGTCGCGATATGTACGTCAACGTTGACATTGCCATAGCAACCCAGTTTTGGCAACCGTGTTTCTCAAAATTTGCCTTTCATCTTTACAAACGATTTATTTCCATTTTCACTCATTGACTTACGGTATTACACTCAACTCAACATCACTTAAATGTTTTATAAAGGTTTGTGTAATCCAGGCTTAGAGACTGATTCAACGAAAAAAAAAAGATTTAAAATGACAAATGGCACATGTTGGGTTCAATTTTCAACATTGTTAACTTCTTTCTAATTTTCACAATTTGCAATCCAATTTGGATTTTATGGCTTCCTAAGCATCCGATTACCTCGAATTACACTGGTGTTAAAGAAAATTAAAAGCATTTAATTAATTCAAAATGGCGCATTCAAGATGGCAGATGGTTTCAGATCATAAGAGACTCAGCCCCCTGGGTAATAGTCCGCTAGATCCGCTGTTACAGTGATATGGGCATCCCCGCGTTTTGGCCATCTCCATTCCCAAAACCCAAAACCCTGGTGATATGGGCATTCCCTTCTCGTATAACCTTAGCGATTTAGGTTAGAGTTAAAGTTATGGTTACAAGGGATGCCCATATCACCAGCCAGGGTTTCACGAATGCGCATGACCAAAACGCAGGGGTGCCAATATCACTGTGACACCGCAACTATAAGATAATGGCCAATAGTTCGTATCGGTCGTGCTCTTTTCTAAGACAAGAAACATTACTCGGCTTTGTCTCTCTTCCTCCAGGCCCCAGGATAGGTGGATAACGCCAACCACTGGATCAAGATGATAACGTAATTATTCTCCATAATACTGATCCGCTGGATGTTGATTTACCCAGTGGGCAGCGCAATGAAGTGACTTAACGATGGGGACCAGGTGCCATGTTAATAGGTGAGTCATAAAATGATGCAGGGAAAACCCTTGCGATGGGCTTACGTGAGTCATGATCTGTTAGTCTGTCATGATCTTTTATGCTTTTATTTCTTCATCCCGCAATTTTGATATATATCATTCATATATTCATCATCTCATTAACGAAGTTCCATTGAAACTGAAGAAAAGACTGTCGTTCAACTGATACTCGATGGTGGCCGGATTAAGGATAGTTTTTTTGCACTTATCTTGAAATAAGAGCGAGTCAATTTTTGATTTTTTGCGTCCAAGAAGTCTCTCGCATCTTCTGGCTTCGTATCCCAGCACCTGTGAGAAAGTGGGTCGGCTGACAAACCACAAAACCCCTCTCACATAACCAAACTGACGGATTTTGTGTTAAGTTTATGGGAACGGTAACAGTATATCTTTTTCTTCATTGTGTAAATCACTTTGTAACCTGATAGTAGATGTGATTATCACGCCGGTAAACCCATAGAAAGTGTGGTCTATTGCTTAAATCTTCATTGTGTAAATGACCTTGCATCCTGATGGTAAATGTCTTATCTTTTATTTATTTTGAGATCGGAAACGGTGTGAAGTTACCGGTATGATAAGAGACTCACTGATAGGCTCACATGCGAGATATCCCAACATTCCAAAATATCACGTGTCTTTGTCCCCATTTGATTGGTTTAGATGCGGGATGATCTCAGACACTTAATAGCACTTACAATAGATCGTTCTGATTGGATTATCAGTGAAATATCCCGAGGAAAAAGGCCTTACTCTCCAGTTCCATTTTTAAATGGAGAACTGTTAACAAAGCGAGATGTAAAAACTGAGTGGAACCGCGAGCGTGAATTGTACCAAGAGATAAGTAGGGTCTGTATGTGCAATAACAGACTACCATAACCCTTGATCACTATTCACTGTCTGTAAAGTTGGTGGCGGCTTTGATTGTAACAGGGGAGTACTGGGCTAAAACAATAGCTGATTACAATAACAAGACAATGCAATACTTTGTATATATTTCTCCTCTTCATATTCCCCTCGTAATATTCCCCTGCTCATATTCCCCGCTACACTAAATTTGCAGTGAAACAGCACAAGTCCGGGGGAGGGGGAAATGAATGAACTTACCACATTTTTGGGGTCATTTTCTTCCTCAGCATTTGTCATAGCGCAATGTCCATCAAACGAGGAACGCGTACCATCGGCTGCGTTTTTTTTTAAAACAAATTTTCCACAACTCCAACGCCTGCGAACATCCTGCTTTGCAATGTAAATCGTCGGACGACTAGCCTATAGATCTATCAGGGTGGATGGTCCAAAACAGCCTTAGAAGCTGCTCTGCCTTAACCTTAAGAATACTACTTCCTCTGAGTCACTCGTCTCTTTCCGATAAAACCACTGTTTGACTACTCCGCACGAATTTCCATATTTTAGAATTCAGCCTCAAACAATAGACCTGTTCGGTTAATTCAGTGTTGTACCCAATTCAAATCTTTCGGGATTAAGGGCCTGTTTACATGGAGTGGGGGACCCCGGTCTAGTGGGGTTGGTTTCTTTTGTTTTCACGCTCTGGGGGACACAAAACAAAAGAAACTTACCCCACTAGACCGGGGTCCCCCACTGCATGTAAACAGGGTCTAAGATTCTTCGTGTACTGTATATGCATTACAATATGGTATTCACATTTAAATGATATGGAAATTCCTGAAACAAAACGGTTTATTCCCATAGGGTTTTGAATTGGAATTACATTGAGTTAGCCTAATAGGTCTATTCGAGGCTCTTGGGAACAAGTATGTCTAGGGAATTAAAAGCTTTGTTACAAACTTTTTGAATTTGAGGAGACATAGGGCGAAACTAAAAACGCTCTAACCGAAAAAATTAGACTATGGGCTAATCGAAGGTAAATTCGCAACTAGGCTTGTTCTAAGGAAACTCTGCAAGTTAATACCCTACCAGTTTCGTTCTTTCCTTTTGTATCACTGAGGACAAATCTGATTAAACAACAAACTTACGAAAGTTAAAGGGCAAAGAAATTTCTCCTGCACGGCACGGCTGGTGCTTAGTTAGGCCATTGCAATAAAATGTTTCGTTTCCCATCGCCCCGTCTCTTGTGATGGTGTGTCGGTCGGGCGGGCAATAAAAAAATAAAATAATAAAATAATGAACACTTGCAGTGTTCTGGGTTCCAGAGTTCCAAATAAGGCCGGGCTGCTAAGCAAGAAAGCCTGGTTACAAAGTCAACTCGAAAACGTGGTCTTTTCGACTATCAATGTCTAAACAGCCTTTAAAAAACGTAGTATCGATGATGAATTCTACTGACTATTTTATTAACATCTAATTAATTCATTTATATCAACTTGCTTTGAATTGAGAGACAAACTTATCTACGGAATAATTAATCCTACTGATGGTTAGAAATAAATAATGATTAATAAGTTTCAAATTATTTTAAATATTTAATTTACAAGGAACCAATGATTAATTTCAAGTAGTTTTTGCAATACTGTAATACTTTGTTATGGTCGTGCAAATAAAGCTTATTGTTGTTGTTGTTGTTTATAAGAACATCGCATTATACCAATTGTTGTTAATAAAACAAGATCGTGTGCTTGTACATTAAAGTACTTGCTTCTTTGACTAGTGAATCTGGAATTTTTTTTTGGGGGGGGGGGGGTTGATCGGACGATGGGAAACAAAGCATTTTATTGGGATGGCCTTACCCTTTCTACTGTTGTTATGCAAAATCTTCTAGCTACAATTTTCTCCAGTGACAATGGAATACGCGAGCCTATTCTTTTCCAATTTCTGAACTGTTGCTCCCTTTTCTACGAAAAAAAGCTCTCGTTTCTAGGCACAATAAATTTCCTCTTTGAAAGACTGCGAAGCAACTCGCTAAGCGAAGGCGCTGCAAGGTCATACAAAAAGCGGGAATTTTGGCACCAAATTAAAGCACTGCTGTGGCTTTGCTTAGAGGTATCATTTTTCTCATGCGTGAAAAAAAAAACATCGTTCAGGATTCTGACTGGTAGTACCATTTATACACGAGTGAAAAAAATCTTTCGCTCCTCTAATTGGCTAGAACTCATTTGCGTATGAAAATTTAGAATGAAGGGCATGGCCCTGACGATGAGGTTACGAGTTTCTTTTTCCTTAGTTTTAAGGGTTCCGTTACTTGGTAAACGGATAGCCCCCACCAAGCCTCCTTTGAAAACAAAATTCTTCGCATTTGCATTCTTTGTGCGTGCGTATTTTATTCTTGTGTCTTTTAACTTTGCTTCAGAAACTTGTTTGGCGGCAATTTATTTTGATGAATGTCATGAAAGATGAGTGAATGCGACGCTTGTGCAGCCACTCACTGGAATCCTAATTGGCTGCAGATTTCCAGGCATAAACAGATAACGAAAATGTATGAGCCCTGTTCCATTGAAGGAGCTGTTCAGCAGGACGTCTAGTGGTTGAATGCCCCAAAAGTAAAGGTTCCATCTTAAATTTCATCGCTCTTTGTGAGTGGCTATTTTTGTGTGTGTGTGTGTGTGTGTCTTTTGAACTTTGCCTGGGAAACTTATTTGGCGGCAAAAATTTTAGGGCTTGATGAACGTTATGAAAGATAACTAAGAGAATACGACCCAGGCATGCAGAGATCGCTTTCTCAAAAGAACAAACAGACAATAAAGTCAATCTAATCTGCCTTTTAAAATGCTTTTTAATCGTTTTGACAAATGAATCTTGCACGAATGATGTTGTACGCCGGTCTGATAAGTGATTTAAACCGTCTGGTTTATTTAACACAGAGCACCTTTGTTCCTGTCAAGCACTCTGAACCATCTCCTGCCTCGCTTATCCATCCGCTTGATGTATAACCGTTGTCACGGCAATCACTTTCCTGCTCGCTTCGCGAACCGCAGAATGGAGCTGTTCCTGAGCACAGGAGGCAAAAGTAAACATGTGTTATTGCCAAACGTAAGGTCAAGATGGCTTGATATTGGACAAGTTCTATATATATATTTAGTATATACACACTCAGTGATCTTGGCAATTCAAGCAATCTGATTGGTTAGCTATCTCGGACTATGACGTTATATTCACCGCGCTAGGCGGTGAATATAAATAGATATAAAGCAGAACAAAATCGCTGTCGTGAACTGGGTGTTTTGCCAAATTAGTAAAGCCTTTTTGAAAATACACGAATATCCAAGTGCTGATGACTTTGAAGGCAAAAAAAGACTTCATGGTGTTTAAACAGCGTGATTTATTGTGCAGTGGTTTACTGTAGCTGAATTTTTGTACGTTCGAAGCTATGTTTACCACTACAGAGGAAAACGAGGTCGCTTTGTCACTGTTTTGTGATTTCGAGATTTTCTCGCAAGACCAATCTTGCCTATAAATAGAAGTTAATTTATGGAGAAAAGAGGAAGGCAAATATTTTCGAAAATTGTACGTGCCAGCAAGTTAACAAGGCAAAGAACTTTGGAGATAAACAACGCTCACCTTGATCGTAGCCGCTGTTGACAGCACTTGCAAGAACCGACAAAGAAAACTTTCTCATTCATGGTGAGTTGACAGAAACCAATAAAGCTCTACTTTTCTTCTCAGAATTGGGTAGTAATTTAAATATATTTTCGGCGTTTTCTTTTAACCCGTTGATGCTAAAGCTTACAAAACTCGATACAAAAAGATTTAAACTATCATTTGCCATGTTTGATAATACTGTAAAGATATTATTCAACAATATTAACTTCGCCTTCGGCGAATAATTGTTAAATATTTTTTCAGTTTTGCGTTTATTTGGACCGAGACGAATTGATGGAAGTCGAGATCAACAAACGTCAGAAAAGGCCAATATCCAGTCATCTTGACCATATAAGTTCGTTCCATAAAGGAATTATTATATAGCCGGAAAGAGAACTTTTTTCTTGCGGGACCAACGCGAAAAATCCCTAGAGGGCAGGGTTGCCGTTCTGTGTGGAATTAGCCAATCAGAACGCAGGATTTGCTTGACCTTGCTTACGTGAGGATTCAACTATACAATAGTGAAGTAACGCAACAGGACGTGAGAGCAAAGAAGACGGAAAACCTTGTGTGACAAGCTTTTTTTTAAATTATGACTTCTTCTAGTGCATAACCTTTTTGTATAATTAGCATTGCTTATCACCGCCTGTCTTGAATCATTTGAAACCTAATGAGATCATTTTCTTCCTTATAATGTCGATTTATATAATTGGATCCATTTTTGATTATATCAAACTCCCGCCCGTTTACTTCCACTGTACCGGCAGGAACTGAGCTTGGTGAATCACTGAAAATGAGTAAAAGAGAAAAGCTGCACACTCAGGGACCCTTAACAACAATTTTTGTCGTTTTAACCTAACCTGGCCTGACCAGGAGTGTGGGCGAATCAATCAGGAGTCCAACCGGTCTTGTTCCAACGCTGTGCTTTGCGCAAATCTCACAAGGTAGAAGGCTAAAAGTACTAGAAGGTCCAAACGTAGGTAATAAGATTGCGTGTTAGGCTTTTCCTTCATTCTTGGTAATAGTCTCTGCTGGTTACTAACGTGTCGCGCACGCGCATGCTTTATAGAAAGCTAGAGATTAGGATTGTGTGCTCCTCTGGTCGCCCGCAATATACAACATATACCAGTGAATAAAACGGTGAATGAAACGTACCTTGCCAATAGGCTTTTGTATGTGTCTTGGAGCAAAAGTACGTCCACTCCCAATAATTGCATCCAGACACTACACCAGCTTGTGTTGCCTTTGCTAACCGCTTGTAGCCTGTACCACATGCATGATTCGGGTTCCCATATCTTTTACTAAGACACCTTGACCAATACTCATCCGGTTCCTCGTAACCGCCCCCCTCTGCGTTAACAGTGCTCAACGCCAAAACGCACAAAGACAATATGATGAACAGCTTCATGATCATTGCCGAAATGTCTGACAAAAAAGAAACCCATTTTAACTTTTGTTATCGATTATTTATTTATTTTATTTTATTTGCCACAAAATGATTACAAAAAATATAAGCCAAAGAAAAGTAGAAAAAAAAAAAAAGAAGTGGCGAGGAGACCTTGCAGAAACCGTAGGAACTTATCAGAGGTTAGGCCTCCTCGAAGTACGGGCTAAGGCTGTTTAACATGAATCGAAGAAAAGATGGCGAAAAGTCGAAGATGGAGGATTTATGAACTGTTTTCATATCTACTCAATAATTTAATCTTCAGTATTTTGTTAAAAGAGGAAAGAGATTAGGAGTTGATGACCTTGTTGTCAAGTGAATTAAAAAACTTAGGTCCTTGAAAAAAGGGCGAGGACTTCTTAGTGTTTGTTCGACAATATTATAGACGATAGGCCTGGAAATTTCTTGTATTGTAAGAGTGGAATTGATTTGTTAAGCTTAATTGAGCAAGGGTCTCCCATATTTTTCTTTTCTTTGTTAACACCGTCAAATGCGAGAGAATATTTGACATTTGGTTTTCAGCCCCAAATTTTTATTGCTATTTAAAGTGTGAGTGCACATAGTAACGTGTCTGACATTGTAATCTGAGATTTAGAGTTCAAAAAGCGCTCATTAACTCAGCTAGAAAATATATGTTAGCATGTTCTAAGTGAGCACAGTCCTTCGAAAACTTTTTAGCGGATGGCGCTCAAACAAACTTGAAAAAAAGTTTTGGAAGAGTTTCTTGACAAATCAACGCTGGAGAATTTTCTTAAAAGGTCGCTTGTCAATTCATCTTGAACACACAATGTTACTATACAATATTATAAAAGCTTATACCGTCACGGAATTTAAAGATTTGTTTTTATAGTGGAATTCAAGCCGCAGAAGAAATGAGAACATCATGCTTCCAAGACCAGAAATGAATTTTATCAGAAACTCCATAAGCTATAGAGGAGCAATCGCATGGAACAGTTTAATGTACAAGGAGACAAGGGCTAAAACCTTGAAAGAATGAAAACGCTGTCTTGCAAAATTCGATACTGATAAAATGAATTTCGAAACTTTTTTAGCCACAACTAAAAACAAAGATAACGGGTACAAATATTTCTAGCAGTTTAAATTTTCAATTGTACATTTACACAACCCTGATTTTAGTTACAACTATCGGTTATAAACATTTTTAACGGTTTTTAATTTTTAATTGTACATGTGCTTTCAGTACTCCTTATTTTTCTTGAAATTGTCGTGTGCACGGCCCCACCAGCTATGCTGATATTTTTATCGTGCTAAAAATCGGAAAATAACGGTAGCAAAATTTTTCGTCCCGTCCTAGGAGATTTTTACTCTTTTGATAAGTAAAAAAAGAAATATAAAGAACTAAATACTATTGATAATTACGATGCCTTCACTGACTAAAATCTCCGGTACCAGTTTAACGCTTCTCACGTTGCTCATCAGGGGGCTTGGCTACCTTTTCGCAAGCACGCAGCGCAAAGAACGTACGTTTGTCGCCATGAAAGCAAACTAATTAAATGCGTTCTTTCCTAAATGATAAAAGTACTTGGAAATGGTGGCAAGTTCGTTTCTATTTTTAAAGAACGTCCTCTTGGTGTTTTTATTCGCATTCACGTTTAAAATGAAAACATACTTAATATATTCTTCCCTACTTTTGAGACTCGGCTGAAATGTTTTAATGCCCCTGCTGGGTAACGCTAAGTGCTACTAAATTGGAGACTGATTTTCAACGATAAGTTTCTTTTAAAAGACCCAATAGTCTTCGCTTTGTATTTTTACAAAAAACAGCAAATTTGTTTTCTCCAATACAAGAGAAAAAGATCGTTGAAATTAAATGCTTTGCCGATTTTACCCTCCTTCACCGGACAAAAAAGATGATTGCTTTCACGTCTTTTTTAATTTCTTTTTTTTTTATGTTTTACAAGTCAGAGTGTTCCTTGATTTTTCTTAAGATCAAAATCGATTTATGTTTTCTTCTTTCTTTTTCAGCTAAGAATGTTAATTAGTTATGTTTTTCGGATTATCGATGTACGTCAAACAAAGTAAAACAACTCACAAAATTAACAATAACAGAAGGGATCAGTAGAACTTTTGTTTCTTCATTATTTTCATATATAAAAAAATTTAAGTATAACACTAGTAGTGTTATTAAAATTGATTCAAAAATAAGATACAAAGGAAAAGAAATAGTCAATTTAAAACACTTACCTCAATTAAGTACGCTTTTCAAATCTTTGAAGATCACTTGGACGCGATACGTGACAATTCAAAACAGCTGAGACGGTTAAATATATTGGGTCAATGGATGAAACCCGCTCTGTTAAAATGACATCAGGAAACAGGTGGAGTCATGGATCATTAACCAATAAGAAGGAGGTTAGTGAAGATATCAGGTACCAGGGGGGTGGTATTATACATGGTTGAAAGAAAAGCCGATTAATAAAGTAGAACATAGATGGTTCTTTTTCACCGGTTATAGGTGTTTTTTTAAAGTAATTATAAGCGTTTTATCCGTTTGTAATGACTTTTTCGAGGCTGAGAAACTCAGAAAATCGCGAATTGTCAGAAATATTCTACATTGATTTCAATATTGGGGCATGTGTTTCAAGGAAAAGGGCAGTTATGGAGGAAAGGGACTGGATATAATGTAGGGCGTTTTTTTGTAACAATAAGTTTCTTTTAAAAGACCCAATAGTCATTGCTTAGTATTTTTACAAAAAATTTAAACAGCAAATTTTTTTTCACCAATACGAGAGAAAAAGATCGTTGAAATTAAATGCTAACGGTTAAAAATATTTCTAGCAGTTTTAATTTTCAAATGTACATTTACACAACCCTGATGTTAGTTACAACTATCGGTTACAATCATTTTTAACAGTTTTTAATTTTTAATTGTACATGTGCTTTCAGTACTCCTTATTTTTCTTGAAATTACTGTTTGCACGACCCCACCAGCTATGCTGATATTTTTATCGTGCTAAAATAAAGTTCTTATCTATCTATCTATCTATCTATCTATCTATCTATCTATCTATCTATCTATCTATCTATCTATCTATCTATCTATCTATCTATCTATCTATCTGTCTATCTATCTATCTATCTATCGACCTGATGTCCAATAAAAGCCTAAATCCATCAAAAATCGGAAAATAACGGTAGCAAAATTTTCCGACCCGTCCTAGGAGATTTTTACTCCTTTGATAAGTAAAACAAGAAATATAAAGAACGAAATACTTCTAATAATTACGATGCCTTCACTGACTAAAATCTCAGGTACCAGTTTAACGCTTCTCACGTTGCTCATCAGGGGGCTTGGCTAACTTTTCGCAAGCACGCAGAGCAAAGAACGCAGAAAATCGCGAGTTGTCAGAAATATTCTATATTGGCTTCATTATTGGGGCGTGTGTTTCAAGGAAAAGGGCAGTTATGGAGGAAATGGACTAGCTATAATGTAGGGCGTTGCTTTGACTAACTAAAAGAATTTTTACTGTTTACAAAGAACGTTTTCGAGGCTGTGAAACTCAGAAACCGTGAAGGTCAGAAATGATTTTCGTGGCAACTACATTCTTTCACTAAGTAAACCTAAAACAACTACCTATGGTCTTAACTCCTTTTCTTACCTTTCAGCTAAGCAGTGGCATGAAATGCACTGCCGTACTTTTTTCGTGCCAGTTTTTTTGCAGACTTTAAGACCAAAATACAGGATGTTACCTTCATGTAGATTCTTTTTGCCTGACATACTTAAACTTAAAATTGTGAATTGCAAATAATATATTTTTTATGTACTTATTATTATTACCATTATTTTATTATAATTACTTATAATGCATTTCATGTATATATATATTTCTATATTATTTTCATGTAGTGTCAGCTCGAAGATATTAGCTTGTTAGCTACTCTAAAATTCGAGTATAAATAAAGTTTTATGTTATGTTATGTTATTATCATGTTATTTCTGGATCCAATGTTTTTTTGCGAAGAAAAGAGCAGTTGTGGGGCTAATGCTTGAATTACGTATTTCTAAATATTAATTACCTGTTGAAAAATAAAGTAATCTGATGTGTGAAACTGAGAAAATTCGTGAACGTCAAAAATATTTCGGGAGTCAATGTTGTCTTGGCCAATAAGGCGTGATTGTCGCCTTTTAAGTGGAGTAATTACCCCGTAAATACCACACCTCCTTTCGTAAACGATACTTGAATTGATTGCACTTGACAGTCATGAGTAAAAGAAAAAGAAGAAAAAAAAAAAAGACCAAGTCTTTTACGTTCTGTACTTCGCGTCGGGGCTGGGATGAAGATACTTTTGAGCCCTCGATTGCTTATTATATAGGTATAAACTGAAAAATATTTATTTTTACATTTAAAAAGGTCCAATTCAGTTCTATACACTGAAAAGGTATCGTTGACAGACAAATGTTTTGAATTTGTTTTTACTCTTCTTCATGGCATAAAAAAGAAATTTCTTCCACGTAAAAAGTGATTTAATAATACGTACTTTCATAAATAAAAGTGTTCTCTAATAGACCTCTTTAGCTTGTAGGCTTTGCCAGTTCCCAATTCAGGTGATGTGATAATACTCTAGGGGACAAGGGGTCAGATTCTCCTGGGACCTCTATTGGGTAAACAAAACATACAAACTAAAGAGGTCTATTCCTTTAAGGTCACTTAATTGATTCCTAGGGGAGATTTTGAAGAAATTGTTCCCAGATAGCGGCAACGCATGGGACTGATTGTTTTAAGAGAGTTGATTGCCTTTTTCGTAAGGTAAGGATTTGTAGCCCTCTACGTCAACCTCCTAGCTCATAAAACGGGCAACCGTAAACCCCAATGGTTAGTTGTAATTTGTCATCTAATGATTTTTATATGAGTATATTCATGTAAAATGCCAGACACGAAAATTGTTAAAAAAATACACTAAAGAAGGAAAATAGTCTTTCAAGTCTTTGAAGATAATTTGGACGCAATTCATGATAAATTGAACAATTCAAAACAGCTGACAGAGTCGATTTAATATTTAATAGACAAAAAGTAGGTAACAAAAGCTTAAATCTGGGCACCTGCGCAGGCAAAATGACAGCTAGGTAGAGCTATGGATCATTAGCCAATAAGGAGGCTAGTCAAGGTATCAGAAGGTGGTATCATTCCCGGTTGGAAGGAATTTCCATCAAGATGAGCGTCAATGATTTTATTTTTCATTTTTTTTCCTTTATAGAGGGAAAGAAAACTTCAGAACTTAAAAGTTGTTTCAAGAAAAGGAGCAATCAGGGTAACCGCAAGCAGTAAGATTAATTACAAACTTCCTCGCTAATATGTTATAGCGGAGCTCTCGCACGCGAAGCGCGCCAGCGGAGCACCATGGTAAGAAAATGAAGTAATCTACCCATCCAAGAAAATCTGGTAATCACGTGACCGTACACCGACCACCCGAGCATCCGTCCGTCCGCACCACAGGCATACCAATGTAAAATAACTCAATCATCAGGTATGACAAGCCAAATGCAATTCGAGACGAGGTTATTTTGGCGGGAAATCGCATAGCCAACTGCGTCTTGTGAAGCAGAGACAACTAAAGAGTCAATGAAGACGAGAACGGAAAGGGGAAACTGTTTCTGCATCCGTGTTGTCCAAAGTATTAACCTTAGATTAATTGTCATGTCCACAAATTTGGAATATAGAACAAGAGAAAGACAGAGAAAAAGAGAGAGTGGGCGGCAGGCCACCGAAACTCAACGAGAAAAAAGGCGACAGAGATCTAGAGGGAGAGAGAAAAAGGAGACATTTTTTGATGTAAGAACAACATGAAAATTTTGTAGCGGTCACCAATGTAAGGAAAAAATGAGCGGCAGTGAAAAAAAAGTGACCGAGAGCACCTACGACATTTCCTCCATAAAAAAGTTTCTGGAAGTTTCGAGTTGTAAGTCGTACAAAACAACGGCAAAGAAATGTACAAAACAGTTTGTTGCACGTGCAAAGCTGTTTTTTTTGCTAATTAGACCTTAATTGTTGTTTTTCACCGTTCTCCGGCGTTGCCTTCGCCGCTTAGCATTACACGATTCGCATATTTTGTTCGAACAAACTATAAATATTATCGAGAGCTTCGCTATTAGTCCTGGCTAAATCTATGTATTCAATAATCAAATTTTAGTCAGCAAATCACGATTTACTATTAGCACTAAGATCACTTTTATTAAGTTTATCGAAAGAACAACAAACAGACAATAAAGTCAATCTGATCTGCCTTTTAACAATAATTTTTAATCGTTTTAACAAATGAACATGGCTCTAATGATGCTGTACGCCGGTCTGATACGCAGTTAAAACCGTCTGGTTTATTTAGCACAGAGAAGCTTTGTTCCTGTCAAGCAATTCGAACCATCTCCTTTATCGCTCCACCATCCAGTTGATGTCCAACCTCGCTTACGGCAATAACTTTCATGTGAGCTTTTTGAACCGCAAAATGGAGCTCTTCCTGCAGGACGTAGAAGTAAATATACATTAGCGACCAAATGTCAGGTCAAGACGGCTTGTGTATTAGACAAGTTCTTTTTTCCAGTTTTGCGTTATTAGTTATTTCATTTTTTTTTTATTTTTGCGTTTATATGGACCGAGACGAATTGATCGAAGTCGAGATCAACAAAGGCAAAATAAAGGCCAATATATCTAGCCATCTTGACTAAACAAACCCACTCCATAAAGGATTTATGTATGACCTTAAATAGCAACAAAAACGGCGACGGTTACGAAAACGTCACTCAACCCTCGGACGTACACGCAAAGTCATAACCCCACCGTGGTATAAGAGGAGGTGGTGGACCCCCCCGAGGTTTTGATATGTTAGGGTATTTCGGAACGGTTTTGCCTTCAGTGGAAAGCCTTTGATCTTCTCTTCAAGACGAGGTATATTTTATGAATGGTGGCGCTGCTGGGGGTCTGTGACGTCAACGAACATGGTCGCCATCTTGGATTTTATCAAAAATTGGAAATCAGGCAGAAACAGTGAGAATGAATATTTTTTGCTTTTAACATGTAAAATAACACATAAATAATTACTTTGCACCATTTTATCCACAAGCCCTTACTTTTATTCCTGAAAGAAGTTGTAAAAACATGCATTTTCACTGAAAAATGGCTTGACTACCTGCTACTTATGACGTCATATCTCGTAACCATAGTAACCGGCCATCGCTACATTCTTATCAAAATGCGCGTGAGGGATAAACAAATAGCTACAGAAAACTTCAGGTGTTGATGTTTTATCGTCTAGGAAAAAAAAAAAAGAAAAAAGAAAAACCCCACGGACGTCCGAGGGTTATAAAGTGAATTCGCGCTGCCTTCAACTTTATCGCGCTTATTCCATTTCGTTTAATTCGTCAAACGTTTCCAATTTGTTTTGGAGCTCAATTCTAAAGGATTGTATAAAACTTAGGAAAAGAAAGAGAGAGTTGTGTTGTTTCGTGTTTCTGTCCTCGACAAAACGTGCAGTTAAGTTCTTTAGCTACAGAAAACTTCAGGTGTTGATGTTTTATCGTCTAGGAAAAAAAAAAAGAAAGAAAAACCTTAGGGATGGGGGGGGGGGGGGTGACAACCACCCCCACGGACGTCCGAGGGTTAAAAAGTGAATTCGCGCTGCCTTCAACTTTATCGCGCTTATTCCATTTCGTTTAATTCGTCAAACGTTTCCAATTTGTTTTGGAGCTCAATTCTAAAGGATTGTATAAAACTTAGGAAAAGAAAGAGAGAGTTGTGTTGTTTCGTGTTTCTGTCCTCGACAAAACGTGCAATTAAGTTCTTTAGCTACAGAAAACTTCAGGTGTTGATGTTTTATCGTCTAGGAAAAAAAAAAAGAAAGAAAAACCTTAGGGATGGGGGGGGGGGGGGGGTGACAACCACCCCCACGGACGTTCGAGGGTTAAAAAGTGAATTCGCGCTGCCTTCAACTTTATCGCGCTTATTCCATTTCGTTTAATTCGTCAAACGTTTCCAATTTGTTTTGGAGCTCAATTCTAAAGGATTGTATAAAACTTAGGAAAAGAAAGAGAGAGTTGTGTTGTTTCGTGTTTCTGTCCTCGACAAAACGTGCAGTTAAGTTCTTTCACGTTGTAGTCGTTCAAGGACGGTTAAGAAATGTACAAAAAAGCATGGTGCACGAGCAGAGTTGCTGTTTTGCTAATATAAACCTATTGCTTTTTTGCCATTCTCGTCGTTACTTAAGCTCCCTATTATATAGCTCATAGTTAATAGAGTGGAATGGTTATGAAACCCATCAGACACTTTTGTTATATGTTTTTGTGGACCTGACGATGCACTATGTTAAATAACATTCCTAACATTTTGATCGTATTGACCAATAAAACATCTCATTAATTTATTCCGTCACAATTTGCAAACAGAAACAAAGGATTGTGCACCTTCAGGGAGCTTCCAACATAAACCGCAGGACCATTTTGTCGTTTGTTTTCTTTCATGACCAGTCTTCTCTAATAACTATGTATAACTGGAAAGAGAACTTTTTTCTTGCGCGATCAAAGCGCAGAATCCCAAGGGGGCAGGATTGGGCCCAATTTGCTCGTTCTGTGTGGCATTAGCCAATCAGAACACAGGATTTGCCTGACCTTACTTAAGCGCTGATTTAGCTATACAATAATCTGATGTTAACGACCATCTACAATTGGTTGTTTACGCTCAAGAGGTCTCAAAACATTCCTGTTTTTCAAAGTAAGAAACGGGTTTGATTTGATTTGTTTTGATTTTTTGATTTATTTGTTTTGTCACTTTACAGGTTACATATATTGAAAAATATATATTTTGAAAAAGGCAAACTGAAAATTCCAATGTTTCGAAAAGGCAAAATTGAGAATTCCAATGTTTCGAAAAGGCAAAATTGAGAATTCCAATGTTTGGAAAAAGGCAAAACTAAGAATTCCAATGTTTGGAAAAAGGCAAAACTGGGAATTCCAATGTTTGGAAAACGGCAAAACTGAGAATAAAGGCAAAACTGAGAATTCCAATGTTTGGAAAAGGAAAGATTTAGAATTCTAATGTTTCGAAATGGCAAAATTGAGAATTCCAATGTTTGGAAAAAGCAAAATTAAGAATTCCAATGTTTGGGAAAAAGGAAAACTGAGAATTCCAATGTTTAAAAAAGACAAAATTTAGGAGTCCAATGTTTGGAAAAGGAAAAATTTAGAAATTCCAATGTTTGGAAATCGCAAAATTGAGAATTCCAATGTATAGATCCATCCATCTACGGATCCATCGACCTATCGATCCAGCGATCTACCGATCCAGCGATCTATAGATCCATCGATCTACCGATCCAGGGATCTACAGATCAAGCGATCTACCGATCCAGCGATCTATAGATCCATCGATCTACCGATCCAGCGATCTACAGATCCAGCGACATACCGATCCAGCGATCTACCGAAACAGCGATCTAGAGATCCATTGATCTACAGATTCATCGATCTATCCATCCATCGATCTACAGATCCATCGATCATGAGATCCAGCGATCTACCGATCCAGCGATCTACAGATCTAGCGATCTACAGATCCAGAGATCTACCGATAAAGCGATCTACCGATCAAGCGATCAACCGATCCAGAAATCCAATTGATCTAGCGATCTACATATCCAGCGATCTATAAATCCATCGATCTACCGATCCAGCGACCTACAGATCCAGCGGTCTACAGATCCAGCGATGTACCGAACTGGCGATCTACAGATCCATCGATCTACAGATTTATCGATCTACCGATCCATCGATCTACAGATCCAGGGAGCTACCGATAAAGCGATCAACCAATCCAGAAATCTACCGATCCAGCGATCTACAGATCCAGAAATCTACCGATAAAGCGATCTGCTGATCCAGGAATCTACCGGTCTAGCGATCTACAGATCCAGCGATCTACCGATAAAGCAATCTACCGATCCAGCGATCTATTGATTCAGCGATCTATCGATCCAGCGATTCACCGATCCAGGAATCTACCGATCCAGCTATCTACAGATCCAGCGATCTATCAATCGAGCGATCTACCGATCCAGCGATCTATAAATCAATCGATCTATGGATCCATCGAACTACCGATCCAGCGATCTACAGATCCGGCGATCTACCGATCCAGCGAACTATAGATTAATCGATCTACCGATCCAGCGATCTACCGATCAAGCGATCTATAGATCCATCGATCTACCGATCCCGCGATCTACCGATCCAGGAATCTACCGATCCAGAGATCTACCGTTAAAGCGATCTACCGATCCAACGATCTATAGATCCATCGATCTACCGATCCAGCGATCTACAGATACAGCGATCTATCGATCCAGCGATCTATAGATCCATAGATCTACCGATCCAGCGATCTACCGATTCAGCGATGTATAGATCCATCGATCTACAGATCCAGCGACGTACCGATCCAGCGATCCACCGAACCAGCGATCTAGAGATCCATTGATCTACAGATTCATCGATCTACCCATCCATCGATCTACAGATCCAGCGATCTACCGATCCAGCGTTCTACAGATCCAGCGATCTACCCATCCAGGAATCTACCGATCCAGCGATCTACAGATCCAGCGATCTAAAGACCCAGAGATCTACCGATAAAGCGATCTACCGATCCAGGAATCCAATTGATCCAGCAATTGGCATATCCAGCGATCTACAGATCCAGCGATCTATCGCTCCAGCTATCTACAGATCCATCGATCTACCGATCCAGCGATCTACAGATCAAGCGATCTACCGATCCAGTGATCTACCGAATCAGCGATCTAGAGATCCATTGATCAACAGATTCATCGATCTACCGATCCATCGATCTATTCATTCATCGATCTGCAGATGCATCGATCTACAGATCCATCGATGTACAGATCCAGAGATCTACCGAAAAAGCGATCTATCGATCCAGCAATCTACAGATCCATCGATATCCAGATCCAGCGAGCTACAGATCCAGCGACCTATAGATCCATCGATCTACCGATCCAGCGACCTACCGATCCAGCGACCTACCGATCCAGCGACCTACCGAACCAGCAATCTAGAGATCCACTGATCTACAGATTCATCGATCTACCGATCCAGCGATCTATCCATCCATCGATCTACAGCTCCATCGATTTAGAGATCCAGCGATCTACCGATCCTGCGATCTACAGATCCAGCGACCTACCTATCCAGGAATCTACCTATCCAGCGATCTACAGATCCTGAGATCTACCCATAAGGCGTTCTACCGATACAACGATCTACATATCCAGCGATCTACAAATAAAGCGATCTATAGATTCATCGATCTACCGATCCAGTGATCTACCGATCCAGCAACCTTCAGATGCAGCGATTTACAGTTCCAGCGATCTACCGATCCAGCTATCTACAGATCCAGCGATCTACCGAAGCAGCGATCTAGAGATCCATTCATCTACAGATTCATCGATCTACCCATCCATTGATCTATCCATTCATCGATCTACAGATGCAGCGATCTACCGATCCAGCGATCTAAAGATACAGAGATCTACCGATAAAGCGATCTACCGATCCAGGAATTCAATTGGTCCAGCGATCTACATATCCAGCGATCTACAGATCCAGCGATCTATCAATCCAGCCATCTTCCGATCCAGTGATCCTCAGATCCAGCGATCTACCGATTCAGCGATCTATAGATCCATCGATCTACGGATCCATTGATCTACCGAACCAGCGATCTACAGATCCGGCGATCTTTAGGTTTATCGATCTACGGATCCATCGATCTACCGATCCACCGATCTACACATCCAGCAATCTACAGATCCATGGATATCCAGATCCAGCGAGCTACAGATCCAGCGACCTATAAATCCCTCGAGCTACCGATCCAGCGATCTACCGATCCAGCGATCTACAGATCCAGCAATCTACCGATCCAAGAATCTACCGATCCAGCGATCTACAGATCTAGCGATCTACAGATCCAGAGATCTACCGATAAAGCGATCTACCATTCCAGCGATCTACCGATCCAGGAATCCACCGATCCAGCGATCTAAAGATCAAGCGATCTACAGATCCAGAGATCTACCGATCCAGCGATCTACAGATCTAGTGATCTACAGATCCAGAGATCTACCGATAAAGCGATGTACCGATCCAGCGATTTACAGATCCAGAGATCTACCGAGAAAGGGATCTAACGATCCAGCTATCTACAGATCCATCGTTACCCAGATCCAGCGATCTACAGATCTAGCGACCTACAGATCCAGCAATCTACCGATCCAGCGATCTACGGATCCAGCGATACCCAGATCCAACGATCTACAGATCTAGAGATCTACCGATAAAGCGATATACCGATCCAGCGATCTACAGATCTAAGGATCTACAGATCCAGAGATCTACCGATAAAGCGATGTACCGATCCAGCGATTTACAGATCCAGAGATCTATCGAGAAAGGGATCTACCGATCCAGCTATCTACAGATCCATTGATACCCAGATCTAGCGATCTACAGACCTAGCGACCTACAGATCCAGCAATCTACCGATCCAGCGATCCGGCGATCTATAGATCCATCGATCTACGGATCAATCTATCTACCGATCCAGCGATCTATCGATCCAGCGATCTATAGATCCATCGATCTACCGATCCAGCGATCTACAGATCCAGCGAGCTACCTATCAAGCGATCTATAGATCCATTGATCTACCGATCCAGCGATCGACCAATCTAGGAATCTACCGATCCAGCGATCTGCAGATCCAGCGGTCTACAGATCCAGAGATCTACCGATAAAGCGATCTATCGATCCAGCGATCTATAAAACCATCGATCTACGGATCCATCGATCTACCGATCCAGCGATCTACATATCCAGCGACCTATCGATCCAGCGATCTATAGATCAATCGATCTATTGATCCAGCGTTCTACAGATCTAGCGATCTACCGATCCAGCGATCTATAGATCCATCGATCTACGGATCCATCGAACTACCGATCCAGCGATCAATAGATCCATCGATCTACCGATCCAGCGATCTACAGATCCAGCAATCTACAGATCCAGCGATCTATCGATCCAGTGATCTACCGATCCAGGGACCTACCGATCCAGCGATCTACAGATCCAGCGACCTATCGATCCAGCGATCTATAGATCAATCGATCTATTGATCCAGCGTTCTACAGATCTAACGATCTACCGATCCAGCGATCTATAGATCCATCGATCTACGGATCCATCGAACTACCGATCCAGCGATCAATAGATCCATCGATCTACCGATCCAGCGATCTACAGATCCAGCAATCTACAGATCCAGCGATCTATCGATCCAGTGATCTACCGATCCAGGGACCTACCGATCCAGCGATCTACAGATCCAGCGATGTACTGATCCAGTGATCTATAGATCCATCCATCTACCGATCCAGCGATCTCCATTTCCAGCGATGTACAGATCCAGCGATGTACCGATCCAGCGATCTATAGATCCATCGATCTAGCGATCCAGCGATCCATCGATCTATCCATCCATCGATCTACCGATCCAGCGATCTATAGATCCAGCGATCTACAGATCCAGCGATCTATAGATCCATCGACCTACCGATCCAGTGATCTATAGATCCATCGATCTACTGATCCAGCGATCTATAGATCCATCGATCTACGGATCCATCGACATACCGATCCAGCGCTCTACAGATCCAGCTATCTATAGATCCATTGATCTTCTGATTTAGCGATCTATAGATCCATCGAACTACCGATCCAGCGGTCTACCGATCCAGCGATCTATAGATCCATCGATCTACCGATCCAGCGATCTATAGATCCATCGATCTACCGATCCAGTGATCTACCGATCCAGCGATCTATAGATCCAGCGATCTACCGATCTAGCAATCTACCGAACCAGCTATCTACAGATCCGTTGATCTACATATTCATCGATCTATAGATCCATCCATATACCGATCCAGCGATCTACAGATCCATAGATCTACGTATAGATCCATCCATCTACCGATCCAGCGATCTACAGATCCATAGTTCTACGGATCCATCGATCTACCGATCCAGCGATCTACAGATCCAGCGATCTACAGATCCAGCGATCTACCGATGACGCGATCTATAGCTCCATCGATCTATTGATCCAGCGATCTACAGATCCATCGATCTACCGATCCATCGATCTACCGATCCATCGATCTATAGATCCATCGATCTACGGATCCATCGATCTGTAGATAGGAGATGTAGCATTTCGGAATGTGCTTTGGTTTTTAAAAATAGTAACAAAATGGCGGGAATTTCAAAAATCAAGGCTAATAATTCTTTAACCAATTGAGCTTAAAAAAAAATAGAGGAGGATTATGGGCACCACTGGTCGCCCGCAATATACAACATATACCAGTAAATTTAACGGCCTTTAACTTACCTGCCCAAAAGGCTTTTGTATGTTTCTTGGAGCAATAGTACGTCCACTCCCAATAATTGCATCCGGACATTACACCAACCTGTGTCGCCTTTGCTATCCGATTGTAGCCCCTACGACACGCATGTGACGGATTCCCATATCTTTTACTATAACACCTTGTCCAATAATCATCCGGTTCCCGGTAACCGCCCCCCTCTGCGAGAACAGTGCTCAACACCGAAAAGCACAAAGACAATATGATGAACAGCTTCATTGCCGAAACATCTGACAAAAAAAGAACCCATCTTAACTTTTGTTATCGAATATTTATTTATTATATTTTATTTGCCACACAATAATTACAAAATATAAGAAAAGTAGAAAAAAAGAGCTTGCCAGGAGACCTAACAGAAACTATAGGAGCTTATGAGAGGTTAGGCCTCCTCGAAGTACGGGCTAGGGCTGTTTAACATCAATTGAAGAAAAGATGGCGAAAAGTCGAAGATGGAAGATTTATGAACTGATTCACTCATTAATTTCATCTTCAGTATTTTCCTAAAAGAGGAAAAGGATTGAGAGCTGATGACCTCGGTGTCAAATGACTGATTAGAAAACTTAGGTCCTTGGAAAAAGGCCTAGGACTTCTTAGAGTTTGTTCGACAATAAGGTAGACGGTAGGCCTGGGAATTTCTGGTATTGTAGGAGTGGAATTGATTTATGTAATTTTTAAGCTTTAATGAACAAGGGTCTCCCATGTTTTGCTTTTCTTTGTTAACGCCAAAAGCGAGAGAATATTTGACATTTGGTCTTCAGACCCAAATTTTTATTGCTATTTAGTGTAAATGCACATAGTAACGTGTCTGGCATTTTAATCTGACATTTAGTGTTCAAAAAGTGCTCATTAACTCAGCTAGAAAATACAGGTTAGCATGTTCTTAGTGAGCGCAGTCCTTCGAAAACTTTTTAGCGAAGGGCGCTCAAACAAACTTGAAGTAAAGTTTTGAATGATTTTTTTGACATATCACCACTTGAGAAATTTTTTAAAAGGTCGCGTGTCAATTTATCTTGAACACACCATCCAGCTACTCTACAGGTGCGATACACAAGACCAATTCAAGTGAGAAACAACATTACTTGATGGCCTATAAAGGCCTCAATCCATCAAAAATCGGAAAATGGCGGTAGCAAAATTTTTCTTTCTGTTCCAGGAGGATTTTACTCCTTTGATTAGTAAAACAGGAAATATAAAGAACGAAATACTACTACTAAGTGCGATGCCATCACTAAATAAAATGTCGGGTACCAGTTTAACGCTCGTCACGTTGCTAATCAGGAGCTTGGCTACTTTTTCGCTAGCAAGCAGAACAAAGAACGTACGTTTGTCGCCATGAAAGCAAACTAATTAAATGCGTTCTTTCCTAAATGATAAAAGTACTTGGAAAGGATGGCAAGTTCCGTTCTATTTTTAAAGAACGTCCTTTCGGGGTTGTTCTTTTTTTTCTCAAATGTTTTCACAAAAAAGAGTGTTCTTTCATTCCTTTAGGATCAAGAATCGATTTATGTTTTCTTTCCTTTCTTTCTTTTGTTCTTCTTCTTTTTTTCCAGCTAAAATGTTAATTAGTTATGTTTTTCGGGTTTATCAACCTTCTATGTACGTCAAACAAAGTAGAGCAACTCAAAAATTAACAATAGGAACAGAAGGGATCAGTAGAACTTTTGTCTCTTAATTATTTTCATATAAACATTTCATTCAAGTATAATGCTAGTGGTGTCATTAAAATTGATTTCAAAAGAAAAAGACACAAAGGAAAATAAATGGTCAATATAAAACGGTTACCTCAACTCTTTGAAGTATAATGCTAGGAGTGTCAAAATTGATTTCAAAAGAAGAAGACACAAAGGAAAAGAAATGGTCAATATAAGACGGTTGCCTCAAATCTTTGAAGTATAATGCCAGTAGAGTTATTAAAATTGATTTAAAAAGAAGAAGACACAAAAGAAAAGGAATGGTCAATTTAAAACAGTTACCTCAAATCTTTGAAGATCACTTGGACGCGATACGAGATAAATTGGACAATTCAAAACAGCTGAGACGATTTAATATATTAGGTTTCCTCAGTTATAGATCATTAGCCAATAAGAAGAAGGTTAGTGAAGATATCAGGAAGGTGGTATAATTATACATTGTTGAAAGGAAAGCAAAAAAAGTAAATAATTAGAAACAAGCTGAAAATCGGTAAGTTGTTTTTACAATTAAAGTCGGGAAGAATTCTCGATATTTGGGGGCGTTTTTTTTTGTATCTTGTATTTTTATTTTGTTATGTATTACAATTTTTAACACAATGACCCCTTATGAACACGTAGAAAAAATATAAAAAAAGAAAAAAACTAAACATATATACATCTCACACACACACACACACACAATTACATACTGAAAAAAACAACAACAACAACAGCAAAAGAAACAAACAAACAAACAAACACACCCCAGTATATTCTTCTCTATTTACATGAAAAAAATTAATAACTGAAGCAAGCGGCAAAAGGATCGTATGCCAATCAGATTTACATTTGCTCCATTTCATATCGTGGGTCTCCAACTTATTGTTTAACTTAGCGACCATTATATGGCTGCTTAAAATTTGACCTCAATTGTGTTAAGAAAGAAAAAAGAAAAGCTGAACTTGGAGCGACTGCAAAGTAATTTCGAAACTGTTGTGCTTGTTGCGTGTATGGTAAAGCCAAAATTTGGACCATTGTCACGCGTAGGCGCGGAGATGATCCACTGATTGATAAGGTTATAACCTGCGTTAAACTATCTCGCCAGGAGGTTTAAAAACAAAACCTAACCTGGTTAAGAAAATCTATTGTTCTTGCTTGATTTGCATAAGCCGGTTAGAACTCGGTTAAGAGTGTAGAAAACCCGGCCGCACTTGCAGTTTTTTAAACGAGTTAACTTGGAAATAATTCGGTTTAGTCCCCAAGTGCGGCCGCAGCCAATGTCTCGATTAAGGACACAGTACAAACAAGAGCTGCAGTTTTGTTCTCGTCACGCTTAGTTTGCGATTTCTTCTTTTTCTTCTTCTTTACAGTTTTACCATTGCCCAACTATTTTCGCTTTCCAGCTTTCCAGCTTTCCAGCTTTACGCGAGCTTTGCTTCCTTCGTGGGGCCTCAGCTGTGTGGCTTGTGGCGGATTTTTGTCGCCCCATTTTTTATTCAGTAGGTTAATCAGTTTACATATATCGCTTTGTTGTGATTCTGTTAGCTTTCATTTCATTAAACCTGCCTCAATCGTAGCCAGATTTATCCAACACAGTCGTTTGTTTATACTTTAAATCTGTTTCTTATCGGAAAGTATCGAAACCGGAAATGCAAGCAGAGCTCGCGCAGTGTTGGGCCTTGTTTTGAACACATGCCTTGATATATAGAACGTTTTCGTGGCTGTGAAACTCAGAAATCGTGAACGTCAGAAATTATAATTTTGCGTAAATCTCCATTTTCATGCTGTGATTACTTCTGGATCCAATGGTGTTTGCAAGGAAGAGGGCATTTGTGGGGCTATTGCTTAACCTATTTACAAATATAAATTACCTGTTAAAAAACAATTCCGGAGTCAATGTTGTGTAAAGTTCTAAGGCGTGATTGTCACCTTTTAAGTGGAGTAATTACCCCGTAAATACCACGACCCCCTTTCGTAAACGACATTTGAACGCACTTGAAAGTGTTAATTGGAAGAAAAAAAAAAAAGACCACATCTTTTATGTTCTGTAGTTCGCGTATCGTAGGGGTTGGGATGAACATACTTTTGAGCCTCAGATCTTATTATGTAGTTATAAACTGGAAAATAGTAATTTTGAATTATCAGTTCCTTTCAAGTTTTGTGAATTGCATTTAAAAAGGGCCAATTCAGTTCTACACACTGAAAAGATATGGTTGACAGACAATGTTTTGGTGCTTCTGGTGCAAACTAACACTGGGAAAACCACGACGAGGAGGGCAGTGAGCAAATATTCCCGTTCATTCAAACTTCATCGCCAATATCTTATATTAGCAAGTGTAAGCGAATTTTCCTGTAGTTGAATTGTAAGACACCGCTTGCAAGAAAAAAAATTATCTTTCCGTTTACGTCTTCGACAATTTCACGCTGTAGTCGTGCAGTGATCATGACAAAGAAAAAAGTGAAACACGTGCAGAGCTGGTGTTTTGCTCATAAACCAATAGGCCCTTTATCTTGTAACTGGTCATTACACAATCAACATTGGTATTAAATATATTTCATTAGACGGGAGTTTGACTCTAGTTTGTTCACAAAATCTCTCCAGAATTTTCAGAAATGTTCGACTTTCTAATTTCCAAGGAAATACAAATTATTGACTGTTGTCCCGAATTTTGGTGCAAACTAACGCCGGGGAAAATCGACGACGACGAGGGTAAGGAATTTATATTCCCGTTCATTTAAACTTCGCTAGCTAGTGTAACCGAATTTTCCTGAAGTTGAATTGTAAGGGACCGCATGCAAGAAAAATAAAAATAAAAAAAAATAAAAAATATATCATCATACACGTTTGCGTCTTCGACAATTTAACGCCGTAATTGTGCAGTGAGGACAAAAAAAAGTGAAGCACGTGCACAACCTCGTCCCCAGGGCGCTTTTTCCTGGTGGAGAAAGTGCCCTGGGAACGAGGTTTGGGTTGAAGCAGACGAACCTTAGGGAGAATCAAATATCATTGACATTTCGTTTCAATTTTCGGTCTCAGAAGTTTTCAATATTTCAACCTTGGTCTCCAAGTTATTTATTTCTTCTGTTGCAGATGAGGACGTTTGGACTCTTGGGATATTTCCTGGACCAGTAGATATACTCCACCCATAACGTTCTTGTGAGTGAATTTCGTAAGCTAAGACAACGCACATGTTTTAAACAATAAAACGAATATTTGCGCGGTCATAAGGGACGAAAAAAAAAAGACTAAAAAAATAGAATATAAAAAAAATAACCTTCCCAGCTAAGCATTAACTTTTGAAACAGAGTAAGTAATCATGAGGGAAACTTTTGAAAATACAATCACTTAAACAAAAACAAAAATAGCAACGAGATAAAAAACAACAAAAAAATGGTGTATAATAATTTTGAAACCGTCAACGGAGACTTGAGAAGTACTTTATGCAGTGAAAATAACTGAAAACGGAATTGTAGGTGCTCTACATGTCACTAAATTGTGAAAGTTTTTATTATTTTAGTTTGTTGTCTGCTCCAATTCGCAGAGTGTACTTAGAAACGCAATTTTCCCTCCGTAAATAAGCCTCTCCGAATATTAGCTCCTCCAAAAATACCACTTTGAAAAATATAAGCCCCGGGGCGTATTTTCGGAATTTTACGGTAACGCATATTTTAAGCAAGTCTTTGCAGTAACTCCGACTTTTTCTTGGACACAACTCACAAGTTATTTAGAACAAAAAAAAAATACTTTTAGTGGATTGGTAATGCTAATCATTTATTTCCAAATTGGAATGTCGAATTCATGCATTAAAATGCCGTTTGATCATTCCCTTTCATAACGTCACCCTTTCTGCCGAAAGACAAAAAGAGTTACAAAGCTGAGTAACTGATTTTTCTGTATTCACAAGGAGTTCGATATCAATGTTATCTAGGTCCAGAACTTTCCCTATCATGTCAATTCGAGACGTTCATTATACGAAAAAAAGACTTCATTTCCGCTTTAAGTGTTGCAATGTAACTGGGCTTGGAAGCTTCCTCAAGTAGACACACCAAGTTAGGGACCAGTAATACATACATTTTTTATTTATTTGTAGTCTTATACAATAAATAGTATATCAACTATTTTCAAATAACTAAAATTACAAACAACAAAAAATGCTAATAAGTTATTAATTAAGTTCTAGAGTATCTACTTTTTATCGTCTTCCCCTTTCCTTTTTTCGAAGCATTCAACAACAACAACAACAACACTTTATTTAACCCCATAATATGCAAGAAATAAAAATTTATAACAATAGTACAGACGATGATAGGGGCGCTGACTGCCCGAAATAACCTAAGAGTTAAAAATGCCAGGCAGCCAGTTAAAAGAAAAGATGTTTAAATGTTTAGGTCAGGGACACAAGAACAAAGAAAACAGAGAAACACACAAATAGTTAAGCATTCGAATATATGTTTTGCTATTAGTTTTTGTATTGTAGCATTTCCGCTAGGGGGGTTTATTAGAAACATGAATATTTTGTTAGGTAACATTCTGCTTATTTTTATTTATTTATCGCTTGGGAGGGGGGCGGGGGAGGGGGACAAAAGATTTTTGGGCTAAACAAGGTGAGATTTAGCAAATCCCCCCTTCGAATGCTACTTCACTGAAGTGATCCCCCCTAATAACGTTTGGGGCTTTCGCGATCCACCCTTCCATGTCTTCATTTTAACAGTTAAAAGGGTAACATTTTAACAGCAAGAACAGGGGTAACAAGGGGGAACAAAAGGTAACAGAGGTAACAAAGAGGAAAAGGGATAACAAGGGGAAACAGAAGGAACAATGGGTAACAAGGGAAACAAGGGGTAAAAAGTGACAACAGGAGTAACAAGGGGTATCAAGTGGGAACAAGGGGGAACAGGGGTGATAAGGCTAACAGGTGGAACAAGGGGTAACAAGAAGGAGCAAGGGCTAACACGGAAAAAAGGGGTAACAAGGGGTAACAGTGGAAACACGGGTAACAAGGGGTAACAGGGGTAACATTGGGTAACAAGGGGTGACAAAGGGTAAAAGTAGGAAAAGGAGTAACAAGGGGTAACAGGGGTAAAAAGGGGTAACAAGGGAGAACAGGGGAAAAGAGGTAACAAGAGGTAACGAGAGGTAACAGGGGTAACAAGAGGTAACAAAAGGTAACAGGGGTAACAAGGAGGAAAAGGGATAACAACGGGAAACAGAAGGAACAACGGGTAACAAGGGAAACAAGGGGTAAAAAGTGACAACAGGAGTAACAAGGGGTATCAAGTGGGAACAAGGGGGAACAGGGGTAATAAGGCTAACAGGTGGAACAAGGGGTAACAAGAAGGAGCAAGGGCTAACACGGAAAAAAGGGGTAACAAGGGGTAACAGTGGAAACACGGGTAACAAGGGGTAACGGGTAACATTGGGGAACAAGGGGTGACCAGGGGTAAAAGTAGGAAAAGGAGTAACAAGGGGTAACAGGGGTAAAAAGGGGTAACAAGGGAGAACAGGGGAAAAGAGGTAACAAGAGGTAACAAGGGGTAACAGGGGTAAAAAGAGGTAACAAAAGGTAACAGGGGCAACAGGGGTAACAAGGAATAACAGGGGTAACATCATCATCATAATCATCAACAAGGGGTAACAGTGAGAAAAGGGGTAACAAGGGGTAACAAGAGGGAATAAGAAGGAACCGGGGTAACAAGAGGTAACAGGGGAACAAGGGTTAAGAAGGGGAAACAGAAGTAACAACGCGTAATAAGGGGTAAAAGGGGGAAGAGGGGTGATAGCGGGTAAAAACGGGTAACAAGGGGAACAGGGATAACAAGGGTTAACAACGCGGAACAGCGAGAACAAGGGGTCACAAGGTGTAACAGGGGGAACAGGGGTAACAGTGAGAAAAGGGCTAACAAGGGGTAACGGTGGGTAAAAGCGTAGCAAGGGGTAACAAGGGGGAATCAGGAGGAACCGGGGTAACAAGAGTTAACAGGGAAACAAGGGTTAACAAGGGGAAACAGAAGTAACAAGGGGTAATAAGGGGTAACAGGGGGAAGAGGGGTAACAAGGAGTAACGGCGGGAACAGGGGTGATAGCGGATAACAAGAGGTAACAGGGGTAACAAGGGGTAACAGCGGTAAAAAGGGGTAAAACGGGTAACAAGGCGTAACCAAGGTAACAAGGGGTAACAAGGATAACAGGAGAAACAAGGGGTAACAGGGGTAAAAAGGGGTAACAAGGGGTAACAGGGGTAACAAGGGGTAACAAAAGGTAACAGGGGTAACAAGGGGTAACAAGGGTAACAGGGGTAACAAGAGGTAACACGGGTAACAAGGGGTAACCAAGGTAACAAAAGGTAAAAAGGGTAACAGGGGTAACAAGGGGTAAAACGGGTAACAAGAAGTAACAGGGGTAACAAGGGGTAACAAGGGGTAACAAGGGTAACAAGAGGTAACAAGGGGTAACAGGGGTAACAGGGGTAACAGAGGTAACAAGGGGTAACAAGGGTAACAGGGGTAACAAGGGGTAAGAGGGGTAACAAAGGTAACAAGGGTAACACGGGTAACAAGGAATAACCAAGGTAACAAGAGGTAACAAGGGTAACAGGGGTAACAAGGGGTAAAACGGGTAACAAGAAGTAACAGGGGTAACAAGGGGTAACAAGGGGTAACAAGGGTAACAAGGGGTAACAGGGGTAACAAGGGGTAACAAAGGTAACACGGGTAAAAAGGGGTTAACAGGGGTAACAAGGGGTAACAAGGGTAACAGGGGTAACAAGAGGTAACACGGGTAACAAGGGGTAACCAAGGTAACAAAAGGTAAAAAGGGTAACAGGGGTAACAAGGGGTAAAACGGGTAACAAGAAGTAACAGGGGTAACAAGGGGTAACAAGGGGTAACAAGGGTAACAAGAGGTAACAAGGGGTAACAGGGGTAACAGGGGTAACAGAGGTAACAAGGGGTAACAAGGGTAACAGGGGTAACAAGGGGTAAGAGGGGTAACAAAGGTAACAAGGGTAACACGGGTAACAAGGAATAACCAAGGTAACAAGAGGTAACAAGGGTAACAGGGGTAACAAGGGGTAAAACGGGTAACAAGAAGTAACAGGGGTAACAAGGGGTAACAAGGGGTAACAAGGGTAACAAGAGGTAACAAGGGGTAACAGGGGTAACAGGGGTAACAGAGGTAACAAGGGGTAACAAGGGTAACAGGGGTAACAAGGGGTAAGAGGGGTAACAAAGGTAACAAGGGTAACACGGGTAACAAGGAATAACCAAGGTAACAAGAGGTAACAAGGGTAACAGGGGTAACAAGGGGTAAAACGGGTAACAAGAAGTAACAGGGGTAACAAGGGGTAACAAGGGGTAACAAGGGTAACAAGGGGTAACAGGGGTAACAAGGGGTAACAAAGGTAACACGGGTAAAAAGGGGTTAACAGGGGTAACAAGGGGTAACAAGGGTAACAGGGGTAACAAGAGGTAACACGGGTAACAAGGGGTAACCAAGGTAACAAAAGGTAAAAAGGGTAACAGGGGTAACAAGGGGTAAAACGGGTAACAAGAAGTAACAGGGGTAACAAGGGGTAACAAGGGGTAACAAGGGTAACAAGAGGTAACAAGGGGTAACAGGGGTAACAGGGGTAACAGAGGTAACAAGGGGTAACAAGGGTAACAGGGGTAACAAGGGGTAAGAGGGGTAACAAAGGTAACAAGGGTAACACGGGTAACAAGGAATAACCAAGGTAACAAGAGGTAACAAGGGTAACAGGGGTAACAAGGGGTAAAACGGGTAACAAGAAGTAACAGGGGTAACAAGGGGTAACAAGGGGTAACAAGGGTAACAAGGGGTAACAGGGGTAACAAGGGGTAACAAAGGTAACACGGGTAAAAAGGGGTTAACAGGGGTAACAAGGGGTAACTGGGGTGAGAAAGGGTAAGAAGGGGTAACAGGGGTAACAAGGGGTAACAAGGGTAACAGAGGTAAAAAGGGGTAACACGGGTAACAAGGAATAACCAAGGTAACAAGAGGTAACAAGGGTAACAGGGGTAACAAGGGGTAAAACGGATACCAAGAAGTAACAGGGGTAACAAGGGGTAACAAGGGGTAACAAGGGTAACAAGGGGTAACAAAGGTAACAGGGGTAACAAGGGGTAACAGAGGTAACAAAGGGTAACAAGGGTAACAGGGGTAACAAGGGGTAACAGGGGTAACAAGAGGTAAAAAGGGGTAACAGGGGTAACAAGGGGTAACAGGGGTGAGAAAGGGTAAGAAGGGGTAACAGGGGTAACAAGGGGTAACAAGGGTAACAGAGGTAAAAAGGGGTAACACGGGTAACAAGGAATAACCAAGGTAACAAGAGGTAACAAGGGTAACAGGGGTAACAAGGGGTAAAACGGATACCAAGAAGTAACAGGGGTAACAAGGGGTAACAAGGGGTAACAAGGGTAACAAGGGGTAACAAAGGTAACAGGGGTAACAAGGGGTAACAGAGGTAACAAAGGGTAACAAGGGTAACAGGGGTAACAAGGGGTAACAGGGGTAACAAGAGGTAAAAAGGGGTAACAGGGGTAACAAGGGGTAACAGGGGTGAGAAAGGGTAAGAAGGGGTAACAGGGGTAACAAGGCTACCAGAGGTAACAAGGGGTAACACGGGTAACAAGGAATAACCAAGGTAACAAGGGGTAACAAGGGTAACAGGGGTAACAAGGGGTAACAGGGGTAACAAAGGGTAAAAAGGGGTAACAGGGGTAACAAGGGGTAAAAAGGGGTAACAGGGGTAACAAGGGGAAACAAGGGGTAACAGGGGTAACAAGGGGTAACAAGGGTAACAGGGGTAATAAGGGATAACACGGGTAAAAAGGGGTAACAAAGGTAACAAGGAATAACCAAGGTAACAAGGGGTAAAAAGGGAAAAAGGGGTAGCAATGGTAACAAGGGGTAACAGGGGTAATAAGGGGTAACAAGGGTAACAGGGGTAACAAGGGGTAACAAGGGTAACAGGGGTAACAAGGAATAACAAAGGTAACAAGGGGTAACAAGGGTAACAGGGGTAACAAGGGTTAACAAGGGGTAACAGGGGTAACAAGGGATAACAGGGGTAACAAGGGATAACAAGGGGTAACAGGGGTAACAAGGGGTAACAGGGGTAACAAGGAGTAACAGGGGTAACGAGGGGTAACAAGAGGTAACAAGGGGTAACAAGGGGTAACAGGGGTAACAAGGGGTAACAAGGGTAACAGGGGTAACAAGGGGTAACAAGGGGTAACAAGGGGTAACAAGAGGTAACAAGGGGTAACAGGCGTAACCAGGGGTAACAGAGGTAACAGAGGGTAACAAGCAGTAACAAGGGGTAACAAAAGGTAACAAAGGGTAACAAGGGGTAACAACGGGTAATAGGGGTAACAAGGGGTAACATGGGTAACAAGGGATAACAACGGTACAAGGGAAACAAGGGGTAACAGGGGTAACAAGGGTTAACAAGGGGTAACAGGGGTAACAAGGGATAACAGGGGTAACAAGGGATAACAAGGGGTAACAGGGGTAACAAGGGGTAACAAGGGTAACAGGGGTAACAAGGAGTAACAGGGGTAACAAGGGGTAACAAGAGGTAACAAGGGGTAACAAGGGGTAACAAGGGGTAACAGGGGTAACAAGGGGTAACAAGGGTAACAGGGGTAACAAGGGGTAACAGGGGTAACAAGGGGTAACAAGAGGTAACAAGGGGTAACAGGCGTAACCAGGGGTAACAGAGGTAACAGAGGGTAACAAGCAGTAACAAGGGGTAACAAAAGGTAACAAAGGGTAACAACGGGTAATAGGGGTAACAAGGGGTAACATGGGTAACAAGGGATAACAACGGTACAAGGGAAACAAGGGGTAACAGGGGTAACAGGGGTAACAAGGGGTAAAAGGGGTAACAGAGGTAACAAGGGGTAACAGAGGTAACAAGGGATAAAAGGGGTAATAGGGGTAACAAGGGGAAACAGGGTTAACAAGGGGAAACAAGAGGTAATAGGGGAACAGAGGTAACAAGGGTAACACGGGATAACAGGGGTAACAAGGGGTAACAAGAGGTAACAATAGTGACAGCGGTAACAACGGTGACAACAGCGACAATCGTAACAACAGTAACAAAAGAGAGAACGGCGACAGCGGTGACAACAGTAACAAGAGTGACAGCGGTGACAACGGTGACAACAGTGACAACGCTGACAACAAAGACAATGGTGATAACGGTGACCACGGCGACAATAGTGACAACCGTGACAACAGTGACAAAGGTGACAACGATGACAACAGTGACAACGACGACAACAGTGACAACGGCGACAACGGTGACAACAGTGACAACGGTGTCAACGGTGACAACAACGACAACGGTGACAACAGTAACAACAGTGACAACACTGACAATGGTGACAACAGTGACAACAGTAACAACGGTGACAACGGTGACAATGGTGACAACAGTCACAACAGTAACAACCGTGACAACTGTGAAAACGGTAACAACGGTGACAACAGTCACAACAGTGACAGCGTTCACAACAATGACAAAAGTGACAACAGTGACAACCGTGACAAAAGTAACAACGGTGACAACGGTGACAAGGGTGACAACAGTCACAACAGTGACAACCGTGACAACGGTGACAAAGGTAACAACAGTGACAACAGTGAGAGTGGTGACAACGGTGACCCGGTGACAACAGTGACAACAGTGACAGCGGTGACAAAGGTGAAAATGGTGACAACAGTCACAACAGTGACAACCGTGACAACGGTGACAACAGTGAGAACAGAAACAACAGTGGTAACAGTGAAAACGGTGACAACGGTTACAAGAGTGACAACAGTGACAACGGTGACAATCGTGACAGCGGTGACAAGGATAAAAACAGTGACAACAGTGACAGCGGTGACAACGGTGACAATGATGACAACAGTCAAAACATGGACAACCGTGACAACCGTGACAACGATGACAGCAGTGACAACAGTGACAGCGGTGACAAGGGTGACAACGGTGACAATACTGACAACAAAGAAAGCGGTGACAATGGTGACAACGGTGACAACAGTTACAGTGGTGACAACAGTGACTGCAGTAACAACAGTGACAACAGTGGAAACAGTGACAATGGTGACAACAGTGACAACGGTGACAAGAGTGACAACAGTGACAACAGTGACAACTGTGACAACAGTGAGAACGGTGACAACCGTGACAACGGTGACAATGGTGACAACGTGACAACACAAACAACTGTGACAACGGTGACAACGGTGACAAAAGTGACAACTGTGACAACCGTGAAAACAGTGACAACGGTGACACCAGTGACAACAATGACAGTGGTGACAACGGTGACAACAGTGACAATGGTGACATTGGTGACAACAGTGACAACGGTGACAAAGGTGACAACGGTGACAGCGGTGACAACAGTGACAGCAGTGACAGCAATGAGAACGGTGACAACAGTGACAACAGTGACAGAGGTGACAACGGTGACAATGGTGACAACAATTACAGCAGTGACAACTGTGACAACCGTGACAACGGTGAGGTCAGTGACAACAGTGAAAACGGTGACAACGGTGTAATGGTGACAGCAGTCACAACAGTGACAACCATGTCAACTGTGACAACGGTGAGAATGGTGACAACAGTGACAGCGGTGACAGCGGTGACAATGGTGACAAAGGTGACAAGAGTGACAACAGTGACAGTGGTCACAACGGTGACAACGGTGAGAACAGTGAAAACAGTAACAACAGTGAAAACAGTGACAAAAGTGACAATGGTGACAACAGTGACAACGGTGTTAACGGTGACAAGAGTGACTAAAGTGACAACGGTGACAACCTTGACAACACCGACAACTATGACAATTGTGACAACTGTGACAACAGTGACAACTGTGACAACTGTGACAACAGTGACAATGGTGACAACAGTGACAACAGTGACAACTGTGACAACGGTGACAACGGTAAGAAGACTGACAACGGTGACAACGGTGAGAACCGTGACAACACAAACAACTGTGACAACGGTGACAACGGTGACATTAGTGACAACTGTGTGAACCGTGACAACAGTGACAACGGTGACAACAGCGACAACAGTGACAGCGGTGACAACGGTCACAATAGTGACAACAGAGACAGCGGTGACAACAGTGACAACAGTAACAACGGTGACAACAGTGACAACCGTCAGAATGGTGACAACCATGACAACAGTGACAGCGGTGAAAACGGGGAAAAAAGTGGCAACTGTGACAACCGTGACAACATTAACAACGGTGAGAACAGTGACAATGGTGACAACGGTCACAACAGTAACAACCGTGACAACTGTGAAAACAGTGACAATGTTCACAACTGTGAAAACGGTTACAACAGTGACAACCGTGAGAACAGTGGCAACGGTGAAAACGGTGACAATGGTGACAACAGTCACAACAGTAACAGCGGTGACAATGGTGACAAAGGTAACAACAGTGACAACAGTGACTACAGTGACAACAGTGAGAGTGGTGACAACGGTGACCCGGTGAAAACAGTGACAACAGTGACAGCGGTGACAAAGGTGAAAATGGTGACAACAGTCACAACAGTGACAACCGTGACAACCGTGACAACAGTGACAACGGTGACAACAGTGACAACAATGACAGTGGTGACAGCGGTGACAACGGTGACAACGGTGACAACAGTGACAAAAGAGACGGCGGTGACAGCGATGAGAACAGCGTCAACAGGGACAACAGTGACAGCGGTGACAACAGTGACAATGATGACAATAATTACAGCAGTGACAACTGTGACAACCGTGACAACGGTGACGACAGTGACAACAGTGACAACGGTGAGAAAGGTGTCAATGGTGACAGCATTCACAACAGTGACAATCATGTCAACTGTGACAACAGTGACAATGGTGACAACAGTGACAAAAATGACAGTGGTGACACCGGTGACATTAGTAACAACAGTGACAACAGTGACAAAAGTGACAATGGTGACAACAGTGACAACAGTGGTAACCGTGACAAGAGTGCCAACAGTAAAAACGGTGACAACCATGACAGCACCGACAACTGTGACAATTGTGACAACTGTGAAAACAGTGAAAAACTGTGACAACTGTGACAACAGTGACAACGGTGACAACAGTGACAAGAGTGACAATGGTGACAACAGTGAGAAAGGTGACAACGGTGACAACGGTGACTAGAGTGACAACGGTGACAAGCGTGACAACACAAACAACTGTGACAACGGTGACAGTGGTGACAACGGTGACTAGGGTGACAACAGTGACAACAGTAACAACCGTGACAACCGCGAGAACAGTGACAATGGTGACAACATTGACAACGGTGAAAACGGTGACTAGAGTGAAAACAGTGACAACAGTGACAACCGTGACAACGGTGACAAGAGTGACAACAGTAACAATGGTGACAACCGTGACAACAAAAAAAATAGCAACAACAGTGACAACTGGGACAACAGTGACAACCGTGAGAACCGTGACAAGAGTGAATACGGTGAAAACGGTGACTAGAGTGACAATAGTGACAACAGTGACAACCGTGACAACGGTGACAAGAGTGACAAGAGTGACAACGGTAACAACCGTGAGAAAACAAACAAGTGTAAAAACGGTGAGAACGGTGACAACAGTGACAACTGTGACAACCGTGACAACAGTGACAACGGTGACAAAAGTGACAACAGTGACAGTGGTGACAACGGTGACAACAGTGACAACGGTGACAACGGTGACAACGGTGACAATATTGACAACAGTGACAGCGGTGACTGCGATGACAACGGTGATAACAGTGATAACAGTGAGAAGCGGTGACAAAAGTGACAACGATGACAACAATTACAGCAGTGACAACTGTGACAACCGTGACAACAGTGACAACACTGACAACAGTGACAGCTGTAATAACGGTGACAATAGTGACAACAGATAGAGCGGTGAAAACCGTGAGAACACCGACAACTGTGAAAACGCTGACAACAGTGACAACAGTGACAATTGTGATAACTGTGACAACAGTGAAAACGGTGACAATAGTGACAACAGTGACAGTGACAACAAAGACAACGGCGACAATATTGAGAACAGTGGCAGTGCTGACAGCGGTGACAATGGTGACGACCGTGACAACAGTGACAACAGTGACAGTGGTGACAACGGTGACAAGGGTGACAACAGTGACAACGGTGACAATGGTGACAACAGTGACAACGGTGTTAACGGTGACAAGAGTGACAACAGTGACAACGGTGACAACCGTGACAACACCGAGAACTGTGACAATTGTGACAAATGTGACAGCATTGACAACTGCGACAACTGTGACAACAGTAACAATGGTGACAACAGTGACAAGAGTGACAACGGTGAAAATGGTGACAACCGTGACAACACAAAGAACTGTGACAATGGTGACAACGGTGACAAGAGTGACAACTGCGACAATCGTGACAACAGTGACAACGGTGACAACAGTGACAACAGTGACAGTGGTGACAAAGGTGACAATGGTGACAACAGTGACAATGGTGACAACAGGGAACACGGTGACAATGATGACAGCAATTACAGTAGTGACAATTGTGACAAAAGTGACAACAGTGACGACAGTGAGAACAGTGACAGCGGTGAGAACGGTGACAACTGTGACAATAGTGATAACAGAGAGAACACTAACAAAGGTGACAACAGTGGCAACAAAGACAGTGGTGACAACTGTGACCACAGTGACAACGTGACAACTGTGAAAACGGTGACAATGGTGACAACAGTGACAAAAGTGACAGTGGTGACAATGGTGACAACGGTGTCAACAGTAACAACAGTGACAGTGGTGATAACTGTGACAACGGTGACAACAGTGACAACAGTGACAATGGTGACAACCTTGACAACACTTACAACTATGACAACGGTGACAACGGTGAGAACAGTGACAATTGTGACAACTGTGACAACGGTGACAATGTTGACAAGAGTGACAAAAGTGACAACCGTGACAACCGTGACAATGGTGACAACAGTGAGAACAGTGACAACGGTGACAATAGTGACAACGGTGAAAACGGTGACAATGTTGAAAACAGTTACAATAGTGTCAACCGTGACAACTGTGACACTGGTGACAACAGTGACAACAGTGACAACGGTGACAACAGTGACAACACTAAAAGCGGAGACAACGGTTACAATGGTGACAACAGTCAAAATAGTGACAACCTTGACAACCGTGAGAACACTGACAACTGTGACAACGGTGACAACGGTGACAACCGTGAGACCGTGACAACACTGAGAACTGTGACAACCAGTGACAACAGTGACAGCAGTGACAAGGGTGACAACGGTGACAACAGTAACAACTGTGACAACGGTGACAATAGTGACAACAAAGACAGCGTTGACAACGGTGACAACGGTGACAACAGTGACAACAGTGACAGTGGTGACAATGGTGACAACGGTGACAACAATTACAGCAGTGACAACTGTGACAATCGTGACAACGGTGACGACAGTGACAACCTTAACAGCGGTAACAGCGGTAACAACGGTGACAATAGTGACTACAGAGAGAGCGATGACAACCGTGACAACACCGACAACTGTGAAAACGCTGACAAAGGTGACAACAGTGAAAATTGTGATAACTGTGACAACAGTGAAAACGGTGACAACAGTGAGAACAGTAACAAGAGTGACAACAGTGACAACAGTGACAATGGTGACAACAGTGACAACGGCGCGAACGGTGACTAGAGTGACAAGAGTGACAACGGTGACAACCGTGACAACGGTGACAACGGTGACAACAGGAACAACAGCGAGAACGGCGACAACGGTGAGAACAGTGACAACGATGACCTTGTAGACAACAGTGACAATGGTGACAACAGTGACAACAGTGAAAACAGTGACAACCGTGACAACATTGAGAACAGTGACAACGGTGACAAGACTAACAAAGGTGACAACAGTGGCAACAGTGATAGTGGTTACAACCGTAACAACAGTGACAACCGTGACAACTGTGAGAACGGTGACAATGGTGACAACAGCGAAAACAGTGACAGTGGTAAGAACAATGAGAATGGTGTCAACAGTAACAACAGTGACAGTGGTGACAACTGTGACAACAGTGACAAAGGCGACAATGGTGACAACAGTGAGAACCATGACAACAGTGACAACACTGACAACTGTGACAACGGTGACAAGGGTGACAACAGTGACGACTGTGACAATGGTGACAACGGTGACAATGTTGACAACAGTGACAACAGTGACAACCGTGACAACCGTGACAACGGTTACAACAGTAAAAACAGTGAAAACGGTGACAACGGTGACAATCTTGACAACCGTCAGAACAGTGAGAACCATGAGAACCGTCACAATGGTGACAACAGTGACAACACTGACAACAGTGAGAGTGGTGACAACGGTGACAACGGTGACAACAATGACAACAGTGACAGCGGTGACAACAGTGACAACAGTGACAACAGTGACAGCGATGACAGGGGTGACAACGGTGACAATAGTGACACCAAAGACAGCGCTGACAACGGTGACAACAGTGAGAAAAGTGACAGTGGTGACAATGGTGACAACAGTGACAACAGTAACAACAGTGACCACAGCGACAACAGTGAGAATGGTGACAACATTGACAAGGGTGAAAACGGTGACTAGTGTGACAACAGTGACAACGGTGACAAGAGTCACAACGGTGACAACGGTGACAACGGTGACAACTGTGACAACAAAAAAAACTGTAACAACTGTGACAACTGTGACAACAGTGACAGCCGTGACAACCGTGACAACAGTGACAACAGTGACTAGACTGAAAACAGTGACAACAGTGAGAACCATGACAACGGTGACAAGAGTGACAACGGGGACAACGGTGACAATCATTACAACACAGACAACTGTAACAACGGTGACAACGGTGACAACAGTGACAACTGTGAGAACCGTGACAACAGTGACAATGGTGACAAAAGTGACAACAGTGACAGCGGTGACAACGGTGACAACAGTGACAACGGTGACAACGCTGACAACGGTGACAACGGTGACAACAGTGACAACACTGACAACAGTGAGAGTGGTGAGAACAGTGACAACGGTGACAACAGTAAACAACAGTGACAGCGGTGACAACGGTGACAATGGTGAAAACAGTCAAAACAGTCACAACCGTGACAATGGTGACAACAGTGACAACGGTGACAATAGTGACAACAAAGACAGCGCTGACAACGGTGACAACAGTGAGAAAAGTGACAGTGGTGAAAACGGTGACAATGGTGACAACAGCGACAACAGTAACAAAAGTGACAACAGCGACAACAGTGAGAATGGTGACAACATTGACAAGGGTGAAAACGGTGACTAGAGTGACAACACTGACAATGGTGACAACCGTGACAAGAGTGACAACGGTGACAACGGTGACAACAAAAAAAACTGTAACAACTGTGACAACAGTGACAACGGTGAGAAAGGTGTCAATGGTGACAGCACTCACAACAGTGACAATCATGTCAACTGTTACAACAGTGACAATGGTGACAACAGTGACAAAAATGACAGTGGTGACACCGGTGACATTAGTAACAACAGTGACAACAGTGACAAAAGTGACAATGGTGACAACAGTGACAACAGTGGTAACCGTGACAAGAGTGCCAACAGTAAAAACGGTGACAACCATGACAGCACCGACAACTGTGACAATTGTGACAACTGTGAAAACAGTGAAAAACTGTGACAACTGTGACAACAGTGACAACGGTGACAACAGTGACAAGAGTGACAATGGTGACAACAGTGAGAAAGGTGACAACGGTGACAACGGTGACAAGAGTGATAACGGTGACAAGCGTGAAAACACAAACAACTGTGACAACGGTGAGAACGGTGACAACAGTGACAACAGTGATAACAGTGAAAGCGGTGACAACGGCAACAACGGAGACAACAGTGACAATCTTGACAACTGCGACAACAGTGAGAAAGGCGACAAAGGTGACAACAGTAACAACGATGACATTGTTGACATCAGTGACAATGGTAACAACGGTGACAACAGTGTCAACCGTGACAACAATGAAAACAGTGACAACAGTGACAACACTGACAAAGGTGTGGAGAGCGGCAACAGTGACAGTGATGACAACCGTGACAAGCGTGACCACTGTGAGAACAGTGACAATGGTGAAAACAGTGACAACAGTGACAGTGGTGAGGACAGTGACAACAGTGTCAACAGTAACAACAGTGACAGTAGTGACAACTGTGACAACGGTGACAAGAGTGACAAGAGTGACAATGGTGACAACAGTGACAACACTGACAACTTTTACAAGGGTGACAACGGTGACAACAGTAACAACTGTGACAACTGTGACAACAGTGACATCGGTGACAAGAGTGACAACTTTGAGAACAGTGACAACGGTGAAAACAGTGACAACGGTGACAATGTTTACAACAGTCACAACAGTGACAACCGTGACAACCGTGACAACCGTGACAACGGTGACAACAGTGACAACAGTGACAACAGTGACAACGGTGACAACAGTGACAACTGTGACAACGGTGACAATGTTGACAACAGTAGCAACAGTGACAATGGTGACAACAGTGAAAACAGTGACAACAATAAGAGTGGTGCCAACGGTGACAACGGTGACAAAAGTGAGAACAGTGAAAGCGGAGGCAACGGTGACAAAGGTGACAATAGTCAAAACAGTGACAACCTTGACAACTGTGACAATGGTGACAACAGTGACAACAGTGACAGCGGTGACAAGTGTGATAACGGTAACAACAGTGACAACAAAGACAGCATTGACAACGGTGACAACGGTAAATACAGTGACAACAGTGACATTGGTGACAACCGTGACAACAATGACAACAGTGACAACAGTAACAACAGTGACAATTGTGACAACAGGGACAACAGCGAGAACGGCGAGAACGGAGACAACAGTGACAACGATGAACTTGTTGACAACAGTGACAATGGTGACAACAGTGACAACAGTGACAACCGTGACAACAATGAGAACAGCGACAACAGTGACAACACTAACAAAGGTGACAAGAGTGGCAAAAGTGACAGTGGTGTCAAAAGTGACAACAGTTACAACCGTGACAACCGTGAGAACGGTGACAATGGTGACAACAGTGAAAACAGTGACAGTGGTGACAATGGTGACAATGGTGTCAACAGTAACAACAGTGACAGTGGTGACAACTGTGACAACGGTGAGAACAGTGACAACAGCGACAATGGCGACAAAGGTGACAACAGTGACAACAATGACAACTATGACAACTCTGACAACTGTGACAACGGTGACAAGGGTGAGAAGAGTGACAACTGTGACCACTGTGACAATGGTGACAACGGTTACAATGTTGACAACAGTCACAACAGTGACAACCGTGACAACTGTGACAACGGTGACAACAGTAAAAACAGTGACAACGGCAGAAAGGTGACAATCTTGACAACAGTCACAACAGTGACAACCGTGAGAACCGTCACAAAGGTGACAACAGTGTCAACAGAGACAACAGTAAGAGTGGTGACAACGGTCACAACGGTGACAACAGTGACAACTGTGACAACAGTAACAATGGTGACAACAGTGACAACAGTGACAACGGTGACAACGGTGACAACGGTGACAAGAGTGACAACCGTGACAATCGTGACAACAGTGACAACGGTGACAACAGTGACAACAGTGACAGTGGTGAAAAAGGTGACGACGGTGACAACAGTGACAATGGTGACAACACGGACAACGGTGACAATAGTGACAACAGAGACAACACTAACAAAGGTGACAACAGTGGCAACAGTGACAGTGGTGAGAACTGTGACCACATTGACAACCGTGACAACTGTGAGAACGGTGACAACCGTGACAACCGTGACAACACAAACAACTGTGACAACGGTGACAACGGTGACAAGAGTGACAACTGTGACAATCATGACAACAGTGACAACAATTACAATAGTGACAACTGTGACAACCGTGACAACGGCGGCGACAGCGACAACAGTGACAGCGGTGACAACGGTGACAATAGTGACAACAGAGACAACACTAACAAAGGTGACAACAGTGGCAACAGTGACAGTGGTGACAACAGTGACAGCGGTGACAAGTGTGATAACGGTAACAACAGTGACAACAAAGACAGCATTGACAACGGTGACAACGGTAAATACAGTGACAACAGTGACATTGGTGACAACCGTGACAACAATGACAACGTAACAGTGACAACAGTAACAACAGTGACAACAGTGATAACAGTGACAATGGTTACAACAGTGACAACGGTGACAACGGTGAATAGAGTGACATGAGTCACGATGGTGACAACCGTGACAACGGTGACAACGGTGACAACAGGGACAACAGCGAGAACGGCGAGAACGGAGACAACAGTGACAACGATGAACTTCTTGACAACAGTGACAATGGTGACAACAGTGACAACAGTGACAACTGTGACAACAATGAGAACAGCGACAACAGTGACAACACTAACAAAAGTGACAACAGCGGCAACAGTGACAGTGCTGTCAAAAGTGACAACAGTGACAACCGTGACAACCGTGAGAACGGTGACAATGGTGACAACAGTGAAAACAGTGACAGTGGTGACAACGGTGACAATGGTGTCAACAGTAACAACAGTGACAGTGGTGACAACTGTGACAACGGTGAGAACAGTGACAACAGCGACAATGGCGACAAAGGTGACAACAGTGACAACAATGACTACCATGACAACAGTGACAACTGTGACAACGGTGACAAGGGCGACAAGAGCGACAACTGTGACCACTGTGACAATGGTGACAATGGTGACAATGTTGACAACAGTCACAACAGTGACAACCGTGACAACGGTTACAACAGTAAAAACAGTGACAACGGAAGAAAGGTGACAATCTTGACAACAGTCACAACAGTGACAACCGTGAGAACCGTCACAAAGGTAACAACAGTGTCAACAGTGACAACAGTAAGAGTGGTGACAACGGTCACAACGGTGACAACAGTGACAACTGTGACAACAGTAACAATGGTGACAACAGTGACAACAGTGACAATAGTGACAACGGTGACAACGGTGACAACGGTGACAAGAGTGACAACGGTGACAACGGTGACAACGGTGACAACACAAACAACTGTGACAACGGTGACAACGGTGACAAGAGTGACAACTGTGACAATCGTGAGAACAGTGACAACGGTGACAACAATGACAACAGTGACAGCGGTGAAAAAGGTTACGACGGTGACAACAGTGACAATGGTGACAACAGGGAGAACGGTGACAATAGTGACAAGAGAGACAACACTAACAAAGGTCACAACAGTGGCAACAGTGACAGTTGTGACAACTGTGACCACAGTGACAACCGTGACAACTGTGAGAACGGTCAAAACAGTGACAACCGTGACAACACAATCAACTGTGACAACGGTGACAACGGTGACAAGAGTGACAACTGTCACAATCATGACAACAGTGACAACGGTGACAACAATTACAATAGTGACAAATGTGACAACCATGACAACGGTGACGACAGTGACAACAGTGACAGCGGTGACAACGGTGACAATAGTGACAACCGAGACAACACTAACAAAGGTGACAACAGTGGCAACAGTGACAGTGGTGACAACTGTGACCACAGTGACAACCGTGACAACTGTGAGAATGGTGACAATGGTGACAACACAGACAAAAGTGACAGTGGTGACAACGGTGACAACGGTGTCAACAGTAACAACAGTGACAGTAGTGACAATTGTGACAACGGTGACAACAGTGAAAACAGAAACAATGGAGACAACAGTGACAACAGTTACAATGGTAACAACGCTGACAACAGTGACAACAGGGACAGTGGTGACAACGGTGACTATGGTGACAACAGTGACAACAGTAACAACCGTGACAACCGCGAGAACAGTGACAATGGTGACAACATTGACAACGGTGAAAACGGTGACTAGAGTGAAAACAGTGACAACAGTGACAACCGTGACAACGGTGACAAGAGTGACAACAGTAACAATGGTGACAACCGTGACAACAAAAAAAATAGCAACAACAGTGACAACTGGGACAACAGTGACAACCGTGACAACCGTGACAAGAGTGAATACGGTGAAAACGGTGACTAGAGTGACAATAGTGACAACAGTGACAACCGTGACAACGGTGACAAGAGTGACAAGAGTGACAACGGTAACAACCGTGAGAAAACAAACAAGTGTAAAAATGGTGAGAACGGTGACAACAGTGACAACTGTGACAACCGTGACAACAGTGACAACGGTGACAAAAGTGACAACAGTGACAGTGGTGACAACGGTGACAACAGTGACAATGATGACAACGGTGACAACGGTGACAATATTGACAACAGTGACAGCGGTGACTGCGATGACAACGGTGATAACAGTGATAACAGTGAGAAGCGGTGACAAAAGTGACAACGATGACAACAATTACAGCAGTGACAACTGTGACAACCGTGACAACAGTGACAACACTGACAACAGTGACAGCTGTAATAACGGTGACAATAGTGACAACAGATAGAGCGGTGAAAACCGTGAGAACACCGACAACTGTGAAAACGCTGACAACAGTGACAACAGTGACAATTGTGATAACTGTGACAACAGTGAAAACGGTGACAATAGTGACAACAGTGACAGTGACAACAAAGACAACGGCGACAATATTGAGAACAGTGGCAGTGCTGATAGCGTTGACAATGGTGACGACCGTGACAACAGTGACAACACTGACAGTGGTGACAACGGTGACAAGGGTGACAACAGTGACAACGGTGACAATGGTGACAACAGTGACAACGGTGTTAACGGTGACAAGAGTGACAACAGTGACAACGGTGACAACCGTGACAACACCGAGAACTGTGACAATTGTGACAAATGTGACAGCATTGACAACTGCGACAACTGTGACAACAGTAACAATGGTGACAACAGTGACAAGAGTGACAACGGTGAAAATGGTGACAACCGTGACAACACAAAGAACTGTGACAATGGTGACAACGGTGACAAGAGTGACAACTGCGACAATCGTGACAACAGTGACAACGGTGACAACAGTGACAACAGTGACAGTGGTGACAAAGGTGACAATGGTGACAACAGTGACAATGGTGACAACAGGGAACACGGTGACAATGATGACAGCAATTACAGTAGTGACAATTGTGACAAAAGTGACAACAGTGACGACAGTGACAACAGTGACAACAGTGACTAGACTGAAAACAGTGACAACAGTGAGAACCGTGACAACGGTGACAAGAGTGACAACGGGGACAACGGTGACAATCATTACAACACAGACAACTGTAACAACGGTGACAACGGTGACAACAGTGACAACTGTGAGAACCGTGACAACAGTGACAATGGTGACAAAAGTGACAACAGTGACAGCGGTGACAACGGTGACAACAGTGACAACGGTGACAACGCTGACAACGGTGACAACGGTGACAACAGTGACAACACTGACAACAGTGAGAGTGGTGACAACAGTGACAACGGTGACAACAGTAAACAACAGTGACAGCGGTGACAACGGTGACAATGGTGAAAACAGTCAAAACAGTCACAACCGTGACAATGGTGACAACAGTGACAACGGTGACAATAGTGACAACAAAGACAGCGCTGACAACGGTGACAACAGTGAGAAAAGTGACAGTGGTGAAAACGGTGACAATGGTGACAACAGTGACAACAGTAACAAAAGTGACAACAGCGACAACAGTGAGAATGGTGACAACATTGACAAGGGTGAAAACGGTGACTAGAGTGACAACACTGACAATGGTGACAACCGTGACAAGAGTGACAACGGTGACAACGGTGACAACAAAAAAAACTGTAACAACTGTGACAACTGTGACAACAGTGACAACCGTGACAACCGTGACAACAGTGACAACTGTGACAACAATGACTAGAGTGAAAACAGTGACAACAGTGAAAACCGTGACAACGGTGACAAGAGTGACAACGGTGACACCTGTGAGAACCGTGACAACAGTGACAATGGTGACAACTGTGAGAACCGTGACAACAGTGACAATGGTGACAAAAGTTACAACAGTGACAGCGGTGACAACGGTGACAACAGTGACAACGGTGACAACAGTGACAACAGTAACAACAGTGACAGCGGTGACAGCGATGACAACGGTGACAACAGTGACAACAGTGACAGCGGTGACAACGGTGACAACGGTGACAACAATTACAGCAGTGACAACTGTGACAATCGTGACAACGGTGACGACAGTGACAACCTTAACAGCGGTAACAACGGTGACAATAGTGACAACAGAGAGAGCGATGACAACCGTGACAACACCGACAACTGTGAAAACGCTGAAAAAGGTGACAACAGTGAAAATTATGATAACTGTGACAACAGTGAAAACGGTGACAACAGTGACAATGGTGACAGTGAAAACAAAGACAACGATGACAAGGTTGTCAATAGTGAAAGCAGTCGCAACAGTAACAACCATGTCAACTGCGACAACGGCGACAATGGTGAGAACAGTGGCCGTGGTGACAGCGGCGACAACGGTGACAACGGTGACAGGAGTGACAACAGTGACAGTGGTGACCACGGTGACAAGAGTGACAACAGTATGAACAGTGACAACAGTGACAACAGTGACAATGGTGACAACAGTGACAACAGTGTTAACGGTGACAAGAGTGAAAAGAGTGACAACGGCGACAACCGTGACAACACCGACAACTGTGACAATTGTGACAACTGTGACAACAGTGACAACTGTGACAACTGTGACAAAGGCGACAATGGTGACAACAGTGAGAACCATGACAACAGTGACAACACTGACAACTGTGACAACGGTGACAAGGGTGACAACAGTGACAATGGTGACAACGGTGACAATGTTGACAACAGTGAAAACAGTGACAACCGTGACAACCGTGACAACGGTTACAACAGTAAAAACAGTGAAAACGGTGACAACGGTGACAATCTTGACAACCGTCAGAACAGTGAAAACCATGAGAACCGTCACAATGGTGACAACAGTGACAACACTGACAACAGTGAGAGTGGTGACAACGGTGACAACGGTGACAACAATGACAACAGTGACAGCGGTGACAACAGTGACAACAGTGACAGCGATGACAAAGGTGACAACGGTGACAATAGTGACACCAAAGACAGCGCTGACAACGGTGACAACAGTGAGAAAAGTGACAGTGGTGACAATGGTGACAATGGTGACAACAGTGACAACAGTAACAACAGTGACCACAGCGACAACAGTGAGAATGGTGACAACATTGACAAGGGTGAAAACGGTGACTAGTGTGACAACAGTGACAACGGTGACAAGAGTCACAACGGTGACAACGGTGACAACGGTGACAACTGTGACAACAAAAAAACTGTAACAACTGTGACAACTGTGACAACAGTGACAACCGTGACAACCGTGACAACAGTGACAACAGTGACTAGACTGAAAACAGTGACAACAGTGAGAACCGTGACAACGGTGACAAGAGTGACAACGGGGACAACGGTGACAATCATTACAACACAGACAACTGTAACAACGGTGACAACGGTGACAACAGTGACAACTGTGAGAACCGTGACAACAGTGACAATGGTGACAAAAGTGACAACAGTGACAGCGGTGACAACGGTGACAACAGTGACAACGGTGACAACGCTGACAACGGTGACAACGGTGACAACAGTGACAACACTGACAACAGTGAGAGTGGTGACAACAGTGACAACGGTGACAACAGTAAACAACAGTGACAGCGGTGACAACGGTGACAATGGTGAAAACAGTCAAAACAGTCACAACCGTGACAATGGTGACAACAGTGACAACGGTGACAATAGTGACAACAAAGACAGCGCTGACAACGGTGACAACAGTGAGAAAAGTGACAGTGGTGAAAACGGTGACAATGGTGACAACAGTGACAACAGTAACAAAAGTGACAACAGCGACAACAGTGAGAATGGTGACAACATTGACAAGGGTGAAAACGGTGACTAGAGTGACAACACTGACAATGGTGACAACCGTGACAAGAGTGACAACGGTGACAACGGTGACAACAAAAAAAACTGTAACAACTGTGACAACTGTGACAACAGTGACAACCGTGACAACCGTGACAACAGTGACAACTGTGACAACAATGACTAGAGTGAAAACAGTGACAACAGTGAAAACCGTGACAACGGTGACAAGAGTGACAACGGTGACACCTGTGAGAACCGTGACAACAGTGACAATGGTGACAACTGTGAGAACCGTGACAACAGTGACAATGGTGACAAAAGTTACAACAGTGACAGCGGTGACAACGGTGACAACAGTGACAACGGTGACAACAGTGACAACAGTAACAACAGTGACAGCGGTGACAGCGATGACAACGGTGACAACAGTGACAACAGTGACAGCGGTGACAACGGTGACAACGGTGACAACAATTACAGCAGTGACAACTGTGACAATCGTGACAACGGTGACGACAGTGACAACCTTAACAGCGGTAACAACGGTGACAATAGTGACAACAGAGAGAGCGATGACAACCGTGACAACACCGACAACTGTGAAAACGCTGAAAAAGGTGACAACAGTGAAAATTATGATAACTGTGACAACAGTGAAAACGGTGACAACAGTGACAATGGTGACAGTGAAAACAAAGACAACGATGACAAGGTTGTCAATAGTGAAAGCAGTCGCAACAGTAACAACCATGTCAACTGCGACAACGGCGACAATGGTGAGAACAGTGGCCGTGGTGACAGCGGCGACAACGGTGACAACGGTGACAGGAGTGACAACAGTGACAGTGGTGACCACGGTGACAAGAGTGACAACAGTATGAACAGTGACAACAGTGACAACAGTGACAATGGTGACAACAGTGACAACAGTGTTAACGGTGACAAGAGTGAAAAGAGTGACAACGGCGACAACCGTGACAACACCGACAACTGTGACAATTGTGACAACTGTGACAACAGTGACAACTGTGACAACTGTGACAAAGGCGACAATGGTGACAACAGTGAGAACCATGACAACAGTGACAACACTGACAACTGTGACAACGGTGACAAGGGTGACAACAGTGACAATGGTGACAACGGTGACAATGTTGACAACAGTGAAAACAGTGACAACCGTGACAACCGTGACAACGGTTACAACAGTAAAAACAGTGAAAACGGTGACAACGGTGACAATCTTGACAACCGTCAGAACAGTGAAAACCATGAGAACCGTCACAATGGTGACAACAGTGACAACACTGACAACAGTGAGAGTGGTGACAACGGTGACAACGGTGACAACAATGACAACAGTGACAGCGGTGACAACAGTGACAACAGTGACAGCGATGACAAAGGTGACAACGGTGACAATAGTGACACCAAAGACAGCGCTGACAACGGTGACAACAGTGAGAAAAGTGACAGTGGTGACAATGGTGACAATGGTGACAACAGTGACAACAGTAACAACAGTGACCACAGCGACAACAGTGAGAATGGTGACAACATTGACAAGGGTGAAAACGGTGACTAGTGTGACAACAGTGACAACGGTGACAAGAGTCACAACGGTGACAACGGTGACAACGGTGACAACTGTGACAACAAAAAAACTGTAACAACTGTGACAACTGTGACAACAGTGACAACCGTGACAACCGTGACAACAGTGACAACAGTGACTAGACTGAAAACAGTGACAACAGTGAGAACCGTGACAACGGTGACAAGAGTGACAACGGGGACAACGGTGACAATCATTACAACACAGACAACTGTAACAACGGTGACAACGGTGACAACAGTGACAACTGTGAGAACCGTGACAACAGTGACAATGGTGACAAAAGTGACAACAGTGACAGCGGTGACAACGGTGACAACAGTGACAACGGTGACAACGCTGACAACGGTGACAACGGTGACAACAGTGACAACACTGACAACAGTGAGAGTGGTGACAACAGTGACAACGGTGACAACAGTAAACAACAGTGACAGCGGTGACAACGGTGACAATGGTGAAAACAGTCAAAACAGTCACAACCGTGACAATGGTGACAACAGTGACAACGGTGACAATAGTGACAACAAAGACAGCGCTGACAACGGTGACAACAGTGAGAAAAGTGACAGTGGTGAAAACGGTGACAATGGTGACAACAGTGACAACAGTAACAAAAGTGACAACAGCGACAACAGTGAGAATGGTGACAACATTGACAAGGGTGAAAACGGTGACTAGAGTGACAACACTGACAATGGTGACAACCGTGACAAGAGTGACAACGGTGACAACGGTGACAACAAAAAAAACTGTAACAACTGTGACAACTGTGACAACAGTGACAACCGTGACAACCGTGACAACAGTGACAACTGTGACAACAATGACTAGAGTGAAAACAGTGACAACAGTGAAAACCGTGACAACGGTGACAAGAGTGACAACGGTGACACCTGTGAGAACCGTGACAACAGTGACAATGGTGACAACTGTGAGAACCGTGACAACAGTGACAATGGTGACAAAAGTTACAACAGTGACAGCGGTGACAACGGTGACAACAGTGACAACGGTGACAACAGTGACAACAGTAACAACAGTGACAGCGGTGACAGCGATGACAACGGTGACAACAGTGACAACAGTGACAGCGGTGACAACGGTGACAACGGTGACAACAATTACAGCAGTGACAACTGTGACAATCGTGACAACGGTGACGACAGTGACAACCTTAACAGCGGTAACAACGGTGACAATAGTGACAACAGAGAGAGCGATGACAACCGTGACAACACCGACAACTGTGAAAACGCTGAAAAAGGTGACAACAGTGAAAATTATGATAACTGTGACAACAGTGAAAACGGTGACAACAGTGACAATGGTGACAGTGAAAACAAAGACAACGATGACAAGGTTGTCAATAGTGAAAGCAGTCGCAACAGTAACAACCATGTCAACTGCGACAACGGCGACAATGGTGAGAACAGTGGCCGTGGTGACAGCGGCGACAACGGTGACAACGGTGACAGGAGTGACAACAGTGACAGTGGTGACCACGGTGACAAGAGTGACAACAGTATGAACAGTGACAACAGTGACAACAGTGACAATGGTGACAACAGTGACAACAGTGTTAACGGTGACAAGAGTGAAAAGAGTGACAACGGCGACAACCGTGACAACACCGACAACTGTGACAATTGTGACAACTGTGACAACAGTGACAACTGTGACAACTGTGACAACGGTGACAACAGTGACAAGAGTGACAACGGTGACGACGGTGACAACCGTGAAAACACAAACAACTGTGACAAAGGTGGCTACGGTGACAAGAGTGACAACTGTGACAGCGGTGACAAGGGTGACAACGGTGACAAAAGTGACAATCGTGACAACAGGGACAAGGTTGACAATGGTGACAACAATTACAGTAGTGACAACTGTGACGACCGTGACAATGGTGACGACAGTGACAACAGTGACAATAGTAACAACAGAGACAACACTAACAAAGGTGACAACAGTGCCAACAGTCACAGTGGTGACAACCGTAACCACAGTGACAACCGTGACAACTGTGAGAACGGTGACAATGGTGACAACAGTGACACCAGTGACAGTGGTGACAACGGTGACAACGGTGTCTACAGTAACAACAGTGACAGTGGTGACAACTGTGACAACGGTGACAACAGTGACAACAGAAACAGTGGTGAGAACAGTGACAACAGTGACAATGGTGACAACCGTGACAACACTGACAACTATGACAACAGTGACAAGGTGACAACAGTGACAACTGTGACAACTGTGACATTGGTGACAATGTTGACAACAGTGACAATCGTGACAACCGTGACAATGGTGACAACAGTGAGAACAGTGACAACGGTGACAACAGTGACAACTGTGACAACGGTGACAATGGTGACAACAGTCAAAACAGTGACCACCGTGAAAACGGTGACAACGGTGACACCAGTGACAACAGTGACAGCAGTGACAGGGGTGACAATTGTGACAATAGTGACAACAAAGACAGCGGTGACAGCGGTGACAACGGTGACAACAGTAACAAGAGTGACAGTGGAGACAACGGTGACAATGGTGACAACAGTGACAACAGTAACAACAGTGACAAAAGTGACAACAGTGACAATGGTGACAACATTGACAACAGTGAAAACTGTGACTAGAGTGACAACAGTGACAGCGGTGACAACCGTGACGACACATAAAACTGTTACAATTCTGACAACGGTGAAAACAGTGACAACTGTGACAACCATGACAACAGTGACAACGGTGACAACGGTGACTAGAGTGACAACAGTGACAACGGTGACAACCGTGACAACGGTGAAAAGAGTGACAACGGTGACAATGGTGACAACTGTGACAACACAAACAACTGTAAAAACGGTGACAATGGTGACAATAGTGACAACTGTGACAACCGTGACAACAGTGACAACGGTGACAACAGTGACAACAGTGAAAGCGGTGACAACAGTGACAACTGTGACAACTGTGACAACGGTGACAACAGTGACAACGGTGATACCGATGACTATGTTGACAAAAGTCACAACAGTAACAACCGTGACAACCATGACAACGGTGACAACAGTGAAAACAGTGACAACGGTGACACCGGTGTCACTGTCACTATAATGTTGACAACAGTCAGAACAGTGACAACCGTGAGAACCGTCACAATGGTGACAACGGGGACAACAGTGAAAACGGTGACAACAGTGACAACAGTGACAGCGGTGACAACGGTGACAATGTTGACAACAGTCAAAACAGTGACAACCGTGAGAACCGTCAAAATGGTGACAACGGGGACAACGGTGACAACTGTGGCTACACAAACAACTGTAACAACGGTGACAACGGTGAAAAGAGCGACAACTGTGACAACTGTGTTAACAGTGACAACGGTGACAACAGTGACAACAGTGACAGCGGTGACAACGATGACAACAGTGACAATTGTGACAACTGTGACAACGGTGACAACCGTGACAACGGTAACAACAGTCCGAACAGTGACAATGGTGACAACAGTGACAACGGTGATAACGGTGACTATGTGGACAAAAGTCAAAACAGTGACAACCGTGAAAAAGGTGGCAAAAGTGAAAACATTGACAACGGTGACACCGGTGACAATGTTCACAACAATCAGAAAAGTGAGAACCGTGAGAACCGTCACAATGGTGAAAACAGGGACAACAGTGACAACAGTGACAGTGGCGACAACGGTGACAATGGTGACAACAGCCAAAACAGTGACAATCGTGAAAACGGTGACAACAGTGACACCAGTGACAACAGTGACAGCAGTGACAAGGGTGACAACGGTGACGATAGTGACAACAAAGACAGCGGTGACAACGGTGACAACAGTGACAACAGTAACAAGAGTGACAAAAGTGACAACAGTGACAATGGTGACATCATTGACAACAGTGAAAACGGTGACTAGAGTGACAACAATGACAGCGGTGACAACCGTGACGACAAAAAAAACTGTTACAATTCTGACAACGGTGAAAACAGCGACAACTGTGACAACCATGACAACAGTGACAACGGTGACAACGGTGACTAGAGTGACAACAGTGACAACGGTGACAACCGTGACAACGGTGAAGAGAGTGACAACGGTGACAGCGGTGAACACTGTGATAACAGAAACAACTGTAACAACGGTCAAAACGGTGACAACAGTGACAACTGTGACAACCGTGACAACAGTGACAACGGTGACAACAGTGACAACACTGACAGCGGTGACAACGGTGACAACAGTGACAACTGTGACAACTGTGATAACGGTGACAACGGTGACAACGGTAACAACAGTGAGAACAGTGACAACGGTGACAACAGTGAAAACGGTGATAACGGTGACTATGTTGACAAAAGTCACAACAATGACAACCGTGACAACCGTGACAAAGGTGACAAACGTGAAAACAGTGACAACGGTGAGACCGGTGACAATGTTGACAACAGTCAGAACAGTGACAACCGTGAGAACCGTCACAATGGTGACAACGGTGACAATGATGACAACAGTGACAAAAGTGACAGTTGTGACAACAGTGACAATGGTGACAACAGTCAAAACAGTGACAACCGTGAAAACGGTGACAATGGTGACACCAGTGACAACAGTAACAGATGTGACAAGGATGACAACGGTGACAAAAGTGACAACAAAGACAGCGGTGACAACGGTGACAACAGTGACAACAGTGACAGTGGTGACAATGGTGACAATGGTGACAACAGTGACAACAGTAACAACAGTGACAAAGGTGACAACAGTGACAATGGTGACATTGACAACAGTGAAAACGGTGACTAGAGTGACAACAGTGACAGCGGTGACAACCGTGACGACAAAAGAACTGTTACAACTCTGACAACGGTGACAACATTGACAACTGTGTCAACCATGACAACAGTGACAACAGTGACAACGGTGACTACAGTGACAACAGTGACAACGATGACAACCGTGACAACGGTGACAAGAGTGACAACGGTGACAACTGTGACAACACAAACAACTGTAACAACGGTGAGAAGGGTGACAACAGTGAAAACTGTGACAACCGTGACAACAGTGACAACGGTGACAACAGTGACAACAGTGACAGCAGTGACAACGGTGACAATGGTGACAACGGTGACAACGTTGACAACAGTGAGAACAGTGACAATGGTGACAACAGTGACAACGGTGACAACGGTGACTGTGTTGACAAAAGTCACAACAGTGACAACCGTGACAACGGTGACAAAAGTGAAAACAGTGAAAACGGTGACACCGGTGACAATGTTGACAACAGTCAGAACAGTGACAACCGTGAGAACCGTCACAATGGTGACAACGGTGACAACGGTGACAACAGTGACAACAGTGACAAGAGTGACAACAGTGACAGCGGTGACAACGGTGACAATGGTGACAACATGCAAAACAATGACAACCGTGAAAACGGTGACAACGGTGACACCAGTGACAACAGTGACAGCAGTGACAAGGGTGACGACGGTGACAATAGTGACAACAAAGAGAGCGGTGACAACGGTGACAACAGTGACAACAGTGACAGTGGTGACTACGGTGACAATGGTGACAACAGTGACGATAGTAACAACAGTGACAAAAGTGACAACAGTGACAATGGTGACAACATTGACAACAGTAAAAACGGTGACGAGAGTGACAGCGGTGACAGCGGTGACAGCGGTGACAACCGTGACAACAAAAAAAACTGTTACAACTCTGACAACGGTGACAACAGTGACAACTGTGACAAGCATGACAACAGTTACAACGGTGACAACGGTGACTAGAGTGACAACACTGACAACGGTGACAACCATGAGAACGGTGACAACGGTGACAACTGTGACGACACAAACAACTGTAACAACAATGACAACGGTGACAACTTTGACAACCGTGACAACAGTGACAACGGTGAGAACAGTGACAACAGTGACAGCGGTGACAACGGTGACAACAGTGACAACGGTGACAACGGTGACAACAGTGACAATAGTGACAACAGAGAGAGCATTGACAACCGTGAAAACACCGAGAACTGTGACAATGCTGACAACGGTGACAACAGTGACAACTGTGATAACTGTGACAACAGTGAAAACGGTGACAACAGTGACAACGGTGACAACAGTGACAACAGTGACAACGGTGACAACGGTGTCAATGGTGACAGCAGTCACAACAGTGAGAACCATGTGAACTGCGACAACGGTGACAATAGTGACAACAATGACAGCGGTGACAGCGATGACAATGGTGACAACGGTGACAACAGTGACGGTGGTGACAACGGTGACAACAGTGACAATAGTAAGAACAGTGACTACAGTGACCACAGTAAGAATAGTGACGACAGTGACAACGGTGTTAACGGAGACAAGAGTAACAACAGTGATAACGGTGACAACCTTGACAACACCAACAACTGTGAGAATTGTGACAACTATGACAACAGTGACAACTGTGACAACTGTGACGACAGAGAGAACAGTGACAACAGTGACAACAGTGACAACGGTGACAACGGTGACAACGGTGACAATCGTGACAACACAAACAACTGTGACAACGGTAACAACAGTGACAACTGTGACAACCGTGACAACAGTGAAAACGGTGACAACAGTGACAACAGTGACAGCGTTTACAACGGTGACAACGGTGACAACAGTGATAATCGTGGCAACAGGGACAACAGTGAGAACGGCGACAATAGTGACAATAGTAACAATAATGACATTGTTGACAAAAGTGACAATGGTGACAACGGTGACAACAGTGACAACTGGGAAAACAATGAGAACAGTGACAACAGTGAGAACAGTAACAAAGGTGTCAACAGTGGCAACAGTGACAGTGGTGACAACCTTGACAACAGTGACAACCGTGACAACAGTGACAACACTGACAGTTGTGACAACGGTTACAACGGTGTCAACAGTAACAACAGTGACAGTGGTGACAACTGTGACAACCGCGACAACAGTGACAACAGTGACAATGGTGTCAAGAGTTACAACAGTGACAACGATGACAGCCGTGACAACACTGACAACTGTGACAACGGTGACAACAGTGACAACTGTGACAACTGTGACAACACCGAGAACTGTGACAACGGTGAAAACAGTAACAACAGTGACAATCGTGACAACCGTGACAACAGTAACAACGGTGACAATGCTGACAACGGTGACAACAGGGACATTCGTTACAGCTGTGACAACAGTGACAACGGTGACAATGGTGACAACAGTGAAATCGGTAACAACGGTGACAACAGTGACAACCATGACAACAGTGACAACGGTGACAACAATGACAACAGTGACAACAGTGTCAACAGTATAATCCACGACAACCGTGACAAGACAAACAACTGTGACAACCTTGACAACAGTGACAACGGTGACAACAGTGACAACAGTGACAGCGGTGACAACGGTGACAATGGTGAAAACATTGACAATCGTGACAACAGTGACAACAGCGAGAAAGGCGACAATGGTGACAACAGTGACAATGGTGATATCGGTGACAACAGTGACAACGGTGACAACGATGACAACAGTGACAACCGTGACAACAGTGACAACGGTGACAACAATGACAACAGTTACTGCAGTGACAACGGTGACAACGGTGCCAACAGTGACAATCGTGACAATCGTGACAACGGTGACAACTGTGACAATGGTGACAACGGTGACAACGGTGAAAACAGTGAAAACAGTGAGAGTGGTGACAACGGTTACAAAGGTGACAACAGTGACAACAGTGACAACGGTGACAACGGTGACAACAGTGACAACAGTGAGAATGGTGACAATGGTCACAAAGGTGACAAGAGTGACAACCGTGACAACAGTGACAACGGTGACAACAGTGAGAATGGTGACAAGTCACAACGGTGACAATGGTGACATCCGTGACAGCGGTGACATCGGTGACAAGAGTGACAACAGTGACAATGGTGACAACACAGACAACTGTGACAACGGTGACAACGGTGACAATGGTGACAACAGCCACAACGGTGAATATGGTGAGAACGGTGACATTGGTTACAACAGTGACAACGGTGACAACACTGACCACACTGACAACAGCGACGAATTTGATGACAGTGACAACAGCGAGAACAATGACAAGAGTGACAACAGCGACAACAGTGACAACAGTGACAACAGCGACTAGGGTGACATCAGTGACAACGGTGACAACATTGACAACAGCAATAAGAGGAACAAGAACAACAACAGTTAGAACAGCGACAGGAGCGACAAGAGGACAGCAAGGATAGCTATGACAACAACGACAACAGTGACAACGGTGAAAATGGTGACAACCGTGACAACACAAACAACTGTGACAATGGTGACAACAGCGCCAACAGAGACAACAGTGACAGCATTGAGAACAGTGACAACAGTGACAAAAGCGACAACAGCAACAACAGGAATAACAACGACAATAGTGACAACAGCGACAACAGTGACAACAGTGACAACAATGACAACAGTGAGAACAGCGAGAACAATGAGAAAAGCGACAACAGGGAAACAGTGTCAACAGCAATAGCAGTGACAACAGTGACAACAGTGACAATAGTGAGAATATCGACAATGGTGAGAATAGTGACAACAGCGATTGCAGCGACAACATTGACAACAGCGACAAATGTGATGACAGTGACAACAGCGAGAAGAATGACAACAGGGACAACAGCGACAACAGTGACAACATTAAAAACAGCGACAAGAGCGACAACAGTTAGAACAGTGACAAGATCGACAACAGGGCAGGGCTTCTAATATTTCGCGCGGTCGCCGTCCCGCGAAATTCAGGTATTTCCGCGAAATCCCGCGAAATTCCCCAAAAAACGCGAAATACCGCGAAATCCGCCAGAAATATTTCCAAATACATATTTAATACTTATCTTGGCTATTAGACCGGTTTTATTCGCCCCAAACGTCCAAATTTAGCTTGAAACTTCGTCACTGCAGCGAGTAAACAACGTCCCAAAACTACCGGGCGTTTTCAGATGAACGTTGCGAAAAACTGGGCACTAACCATAATGTTAATTGTTTTAACATTTCGCTCATTTCTCGAGCGAACTGTTGTTGAAAGAGCAAATGATTATCCTTGCTACAAAAACGTTCACCGACGCTGGTCATATCGACGCAAAATTGATCGATTTTAGCCAAATTTGCCAAAAAAATCCCAGCGAAATCGGCTGTTTTTTACTGATTGTTTGTTGGCGAAGTTTCGCCCCGAAATTTCCCATGAAATCGGCCGATTTTCCTAAGAATTTGCCCCTGAAAATCCTTTGAAAATTGACTTTTTTCCGCTAAAATCCGGCGAAATGGGCCGGTTTTTCTGCGAATTTTGACTTCTCTCCCTCGAAAATCGCCCGAAATCGGCCGATTGTGCCGCGAAAATCCCGCGAAATCGGCCGATTTTTCCGCGAATTTGCCCCTGAAAATCCCGCGAAATTTTGCTTTTCTTTCCCCGAAATATCAGAAGCCCTGACAGAGACATTAGTGACAAGAGGGAAAGCAAGGATAGCTATGACAACACGGACAACAGTGACAACAGCGACGACAGCAACAACAACAGGAACAATTACAAGACTAAGAACTGGGAAAACAGCACCAATAGAGACAACAGTGACAGCATTGACAACAGTGACAACAGCGGCAACAGTGACTATAGTGACTACAACGACAACAGAGACTTTAGTGACAAGATGACGTTGTGGTGGCCAATTGTTGCTGTTTCAACAAATCCTTCCTTATGTGAAGCCAAACTGTGTTAGAACGGATAATAATCAATAGGGACAAAGGAGAAAAAGAAAGTGTTTAATTTACCGAAAATGTAATGGCTTTCTTTCCATAGGGACCAAGGAAACTGTCCGTAATAATAACGAGGTACCCGTGTTAAGCGAGTGGTCGTGAAGCGGGTTTTTTTTAAAATAAGATTTCTTTAATTTGCGTGGTATTCTAATAATTCGTTTTAGACGCTGGCCACGTAAGACATGTAAGACACAGTCCGTACAGCTGTAACACTCTAACACGATTTACTTGGCTAGTCACAAAAGAAAGAATGGTCAGGTAGACCTTGTATTGCAATGAATTTTTGCTTGCTAAAAATGTGATAATATTATTATATTATGCAACGTTAACATCGATTCGGTATTCAACTAATTAAAGATCTCTTAAGTTTATTATAAAAGGGTACTTACCTGCATTATTTGAGGAACAGAAGACACATTTACTTTGTAAAAGTTCAAGTCACTGGAATCCACCAGAGGGCTATATTTTCAAAAAGTCATCCACTTTTTGACGCTTTTAATCGTGGATTTAAGTTTAGTGAGGCAGGGCCAGTTGACTTGCTGTTGAGCATAACTTACAGCCATGTGAAGAGAGGCGAAAGGCTCTTTTTCCACAGCTAAACCTGCAAAACCAGCGACACTTTGAATCAATGTTAGGGCCTGATCTCGGCTCAACTTATATTGTGTCTTTCTCCGGGTCTCTTTCATAAGAGAGTAAATTGTTTCAAGGATTTCCTTCATTTGTTTTTCTGTAGCACTAATAGCTTGGAGAAAAAAATGGGTGGAACAAATTGTGTTTTTTATTTTGATGTTGTGTTTTTGTTGTTGTTGCTGTTGCTGTAGTTATTTGTTGTTACATGTAGTTGGTGCTTTTTAGTTATCTTGTCACTTTTTAGTTATCTTGTCGCTTAACAGTAACAGTAGTGTTATTATTAGTGGCAGGGGACAATAACCTCGACATTGCGGCATCAAAAACTACAAAGACAACGACAATGATAATCATCATCACAAGGTGCAAAGAAAGTCAGTTTTACAGCTTGCCATTCGGGCAAGCTGTAGCAAGCATGTACTAAGCCCGAAAAAATTTGATGAACAGGATTGATTACAGTTCTTCTGTTATTCGGATTCCTAAAAAAGTACCACTTGCCCGTCAGGCAAGCTAAAAACAGAATTCACTAGCTCAATAGCAAAGTCCACTAGCCCCGAGCTGTCGGACACTACTTTCTTTGCACGCTGTCATAATCATCATAATATTAATAATAATGATAATGATGATGATAATGTTGAAGGCTCCAGAATATTTCCAAACCTGATAATACAGCTGTATGTATATCTTTTACACTTACCTGAACATATAACAATTTTTGACTTTCATCCATTTTTCTAGCCACAGTTGGTCGTGTTTTCTCTGCTTTAACTTGTTTGCTAGCAATCATAGACATCAATGACGCCATCTGTAAATGATCAGTTATAAACACTACTTGACTTGTAAATCATCAACAAAGAAACCAGAATCCAGGACCTGAATCCGGAATCCGCGGCGTGGAATCCAGAATCCAAGACAGTCTTGGATTCGCTTACAGGGGGTGAAGTTAAACCTCCACAGAATCGAGTAGGTTATCATGAATATCTTAGAATACATTTAAGAGCTTGCTAAATTGTTTGTTTATTTTTTGTGTTTTGTTTTCAGCAACACCCATTCTATTCAACTGAATTAAATTCGACCTCTGAAACCAAGTCGTGCTAGTGTCGTGCTGCAGTCGCGCTACAGTCGGGCCAGCTTAGAACAGCAGTAGCATGACGTTTGAAACAGGCCTGAGTAACCAACACAACTAGTATTTTTTATTTGCTGTTGTTGTTGTTGTTTTTTTGCATAAATAGCAAATAACATTCTCATAATGGGAGAATACCATCTCCGACATTGAATAATTTTATTATTGACAGATTATTTGATATTTACTCTTATGCCAAAATCTTTAACCAAAACCAGCAAATCAAGAAATAAAAAAAAAATTGGTAGGAAAGCATACAGGCATTTTCCGTATGCCATCCAGTTACAGTTTACAGTTACATTTTCCTCCTTTAATTAAATAGGACATTCAGTCTTCTTTGAAAGAACCCCCAGATGTCCGGATAGCTGTGTGTAAGAGAATGTTGGTTTATTAAGAAGGTAATAATTTTATATCTGAGTGAAATAATACCTTTATTTAAAAAATTCACCTCACTTAAGAGAATTCAACGTAGTCTTGGATTCTGGATGCCACGCGATGGATTCCAGATTCAGGTTGTGGATTCCAGTCTTTGTCCGTGGAATTATTTTTAGGATCTGAATTGCAATCATAAGTTGGTTGGATTCTGTGAGCTGGATTCCAGATTCCAAAGCCCAGAATTCCGGATACCACAAGCAAAATCTTTCTGGATTCCAGAATCCGGAGTCCCTTACATGGTTTAAACTACATCACCAAGTGTTAATTAAACCGGCAATGAACATGACTGACCTGCTGAAAATTATTGATGTTTGTTGCATCTGTTATGACATCATTTAACGCTTTTTCATAAGCTTCTGCTGTAGCTTTCATCACCTTCATGCCTTTTAAGAGTGATTCCCACTTCAGGAGGGTAACAATTAAAAAAAAGAACGTGCTCTTCCCAAAGATATCAAAACCTAGCTTGCCAAAGAAAGCAACTCTCCTATCAGCGTCTGAAAGAAGTGAATCCAATAACACTTTTCAACGTGACTTTATTTCTCCCTAAGAGAAATACATCAACTTCTGCTACAAAATCTAAGTTTTTTACCCTCAAATAAATGTCTTAAGTTCCACAGTCTTTCGGTGACAATTTAGTTAGTATTACATGTCAACGAGACTTTTTAGTTGACCCATATTGTCTTAGTCCACGTTGGTTCTGCCATTTACAATGCTGGAAATAAACTGAAACACTTCCTTCCAGTCTTATAGGGGGTGAAGTTAAACCTCCACAGAATCGAATAGGTTCCCGGACGTTTTGACGGCATTGTTCCCAGTCTTTTGCGTTTTCTAAACAACATGGCGTCCGCAGTGGAAAATACCCCATGAACATCCCTGGAAATGCCATTTCTGAGACACTAATTTTCAAAATGTCCCTAGATGCTTCGGCCCTCAAAAAACTTGTGCCTTTGGTGCGAGTTCCAAAGCCGCCTACTATTCATTATCAGCCTGCAACTTAATGAAGGGGCTGTGTCACGGCAGTCCAGTTCATTTTGTTTAATTTTGCCAATTAGTCGCCCTCAATCGCTATGAAACTTAAAGTAAGCAAAGAAATTACATGTAAATGACAAAATCAGAGATCCGAGACAAACAAATATGTCTCCTGAGCATTATTTTTGAAGTTGCAAGTAGCAGGGATCAACTTTGAAAAACTGTTAGGCTGAACAGTTTTCAAAAACCCTAATTTTAATCCGTTTCAATCTTCTTCAGTTTTGCCCATCCGTGGCATCTGTTGTTTCTGTTATGTTATTTTAACCTTCCTTTAAAGTTTTAAGCAGTTATTTTTATGTTTTTCTTAATTTAACAGGGATTTTGTAATTTCCTAATATGGCTGAATTTCGTGACACGGCCCCTTTAAAAACGTTCTGACAGCCCTACCCCTGCTAATTCTTCATAGCCAACCAGCGCTGACCAAATTTGAAAGATGCGAGCAAAATACCACCGATGCAATGGTACATGTATTAAAGAAGAAGGAGGATTCAGTTGGAGATGAGACTGTATGGGTGATAGGTCATCGATCAACCTCGTTTCCAGACGCTGCTGACTAGTGGTGCTCGTGGCTTTAGACTAATTTCCCAAAGTTTTTATTACAGAATGACCTCCATGCATGCATGGTGTTGTTTTCTCGTGTGTCAAGACTAGGTCAGGAGCTACTGCTACTGTGACTTCATAGTGATATGTGTTCCTCCCTAGTGAAATGTGTTTCCCCCACCCGGGAACACTTATCACTAAGGATAATCGCTTGATGGATGTTATCTACTTTTTGAGATGTATCTGCAAGAAAAAACACCAGTTAACACTTTAAGTCCCAATATCCAGAAACAAATTCTCCTAACTGATCTCTATATATTTCCTTAAAGAATGTGTTCAGAGAATTTGATGAAAGATCAAAGCATTTTCTTTTTGGTGATCATTTTATTAATTCTCATAACCTTATCTCTTGACAATGTATTGGTATCATTAGGAGAAAATTGATGTCGGTCACCATTGGGACTTAAAGGGTTAACATTCTGAAACCATGCGGAGAGGTAAAGAACCTAGAAATATTTGATGTGAATTCAGCCTCAATGAATAACATCCTCATCGATCTGCATAATTCTTCATATCCTACTCAGTCCCATTTAATAATTGCTAATTGTCCTTGTTTATGTGGAAACACTGCTACGGAAAAGATTTCGGGGGAAAACATGTCGCGGGGAAACACATATCACTATGACGCCACAGTGATAATAATTAACAGTTATATGAAAAAGTGCAGCAAAAACGACTTACCCCAATAAGTTAATATATTAGGAGCCGTGGACGAAATAAAAACAAGCTTTGAACGAAGACATTCCAGTTGGCCTACAACTGGAGGGTTTTTAATTTGAAGTAGGAGGTGGGGGGGGGGGGGGGGGGAGTGCTTACAAACGAAGGGATATATATCAGAGGAGGCTAAAAACCGGATTATCTTTTTGCCTACTGGACGATGGGTCTATAAATTGGAGGTGTGGGGGTGGGGGGAGCTTACCATTGGAAGTTAACTTTATATGAAGACAACCAAGAAACAATTAAATATTAACACGCATTTCAATTCTCAACAAACACAAGTATACTTTATTAATAGGAAATACTTAAATAAATGTATACTAAAATATAAGTACACCACAGCCGGACATGTAAACCCCGAAAAACCATTGTTGGCAAAAATGGGGACCGTGTACCCCCGACCAGTGCTATGGTGCAGCCTTTGGGGTTTTAAGGCCTTCTAGTGTATATAAATACAAGAAAACAAAATGAACTTAAGTTATAGTTAAGTTGGCGAGGATAACTCTAGAATAGCGCGACTTAAAGTATCTGTCGCTGTTTCAAAGTGCTTGAGCAATGATGTCAAAGCCCTTTCCGCTTGCAATAGATATAAATTGAACCAATGTAAACAGTTGAAAGCTATATATGATTCCCTGCCTTTCACTAAGCCGGATAGACGCTTAATTCAGCTTTATTTCGTTTTTGCAGTTGATTCAGATCCAGGCAACAAACGCTTCTCAGAAACCTCTGAAAAATCTTCATGCATTACAAGGTTATTGCAGTTTATGTGACATGTTAAGCTATAAAATCAGCGTTTGAGGCATTAGTTAAGAAGATTTCAGAAGTTCTAAGTCACGCTCTAATTTTCGCAGCCGAATTGTTAAATTCAACATTACAACTGCACGCAAGAGAAGTCTTCAATTTGTAAATCTTTAATTCTTCCTTTACATCATGGCTCCCATCATCATTACTTAGTCTATTGCTTGGGTTTTGGGTATACCCTCAAACTGGCCAAGTTTTATTGAAAGCGGAGAGATTTCATGTAACACACACCTCCCCAATGCACCCATGGACTCACTCTTAAACCCCCATTATAATCGATTCATCGTCCGAGAAAACATTACGACTTCTGTCTTCAGAACTTGGGGCCCAAGTTCATTGCTGTTTAGAAAATGCTTGTTTAGGAACTTAAATATATCATAAGACTCTTACGAGATTAACAATTCGTCGAATTTAACTAAGCCCTAAAGAAATGGGATGCGTTTTTTCGTCATTAATGTTTGCTGGCGAAAGCAAGCTGAGCGGTGCGAAGAGCATGCACTCTGATTAAACTTGATCCTTAATATAATATTATAAAGTCTATCTCGATCTATCGTGGTTTAAAGTTGATCTTGCTTGGTTTCTGGTGCTGCACAAAGGATAGTTGAGAAGCGTACATTCGCACTCATCCTCCAACACTGGACGCCCCAGTAGCAATCTTTTCTGGGAAGCTGTTGGGTCGAAAAAAGAAGACACAATTTATTGTTTTATTTTTAATTAGGGATCTCCCTGGTTTATTTTGCTATCTGCAGAATATTTTCGTCGTGTAATTTTTTTAAAGAGGTAAGTGCAATCAATGCCTACTTCCAATTCTATTCTCTTTTTCACATTCTTTAAAATCCTGGCAATGTAAGAAAAGTCCGTTTAATGGAGTTTTGAATTCCAAGGTGTCTTAGTTCAGGTGAAAACCACGTTTTTTGTCCTTCTTTTGCAATTCACAGCTTTAATACAACATGGGAACCTAACGACTGCTACGAGTCAAGACTTCTAGTTTAACTGGACACATTATCAAAGCTTACATGTAGATTTTCCTCACTCCTCCCGTTGCAGGTTTTAGCTCTCTGCGTTTACCCTATCAAAGATGGCTCGTTCCCAGCCCCCTCTCTTGTCTCTGTCGGTCATGCAACGGCCGCGGGAGACAGACTATTACGGTATGCCGGGAAAGGATGTTCCACGCGCCTCCCTCGTTAACATTTGAGTGAGAGAAGAAAGATTACCGTTCTGTACTCACCAATTTCAACGTCACCATGGCCAATTACTGAGCTTCCGAGTTTCTTCATCAGAGAAAAAATTTCTTAGAAACGTCATCATCATCATCATCACAATCATCATTTTCGCATCGTTGTCATAATCATCATCGTCGAGTATATCGTCATCATCTTTTTTCGTCGTCATCATCGTCAGAATGATCGTGGTCATCATCATCATCATCATCAGCGACATCATCTTTATCATCATCATCATCATCGCCGTCGTCGTCATCATTGTCACCATCATCAAAATCATCATCATCATTATCGTCGTCGTCGACGTCGTCATCCTCAGCATCATCGTCGGCATTGTCATCATTGTCAACATTATCGTCGCAATCATCATCGTCGTCGTCGTCGTCGTCATCGTCAGCATCACCGTCAGCATTGTTATCATTGTCATCATCATCGTCGTTCTCATCATCGTGAGTACAATCGTTAACATCATTGTTGGTATCATCGTCATCATCATCATCATCATCATTATCCATGTAACAGGTTTCTGTCATCCACGTCTAGCCTCTTCACATCACGATCACTCATCAGGTTGCCCAGTTCGTCAAGGTTCACTGTTCCTATATCTCTCAAGAAATCAAGACCACACGTTCAACTGAACTTATTATCAAAGTTTGAATAAGTTTTCCCTCATTTGTTCATCATTCATTGGATCAAAGCATGTACTTAACTTCATTAAAAAAAAAAAAAACAAAGACAAAAAGGACTTGGTGTTACCAGATGATTCGGATGGTCAGGCCGTCCTTATTTACTTGGAAATCGACTCGGTTGAAAAATTGATACAACAGTTTCAAACTTATTATAGAGATAAGACTTAAAAATAATGACATGCACAAAAGAGTAGCGACAAAAAAGGTAAAACATCTGAAGAATGTAGCAAAAAGGAACTTAAAATAATAGTAATAATAATAATAATAATGATAATAGTAATGATGATTATAATGACAGTAATAGAAAAGGAAAATCATTAAAAGTAGCAACTAAAAAGACCTTAAAAATAAAACAATTCTTCTTTCCTGATTTTTGAAAGGAGACTGCCTTAAAGTCCCTGCAGTTTCGCTTTCAAAAAATCAATTAAGTCTTTTTTGTTGCAATTCAATTTTCCTTTTCTCTTATTACTATCATTATCGTAATCATTACTATTGTTTTTCGTATTCTCTTATTATTTAGGTGACTTTATCTTCAATTTATTTTTATGATAGCTTATTGAGTATTATTATTGTACTATTTTTAAAATTTATTTTCTTTTTTATTTATTTCTTATTTTAAGTTCACTTTTGTTCCATTTTTCTTCACATATTTCCTTTTTTGCCATTTTTCTTCTTTTTGTGCTTCAAATTAGTCCATCATGTCATTTTTTTTCAGTTTTGTCTCCACTGACCTTTTAACAATCCTCCGACAAGAACGCCAAGACCATTCGAACTATCGGCAAAACTCAAGACCCATTGCCTTTGCTGCGGTTATATTATTATAAGGTCATTTTGAGCTGGACAATTATTTTACACTCTACCCTTCCCCGAGCCTTTTGAGGTCTGTGATACACACATTTCTAGTTAAGTGCCAATGTACGTTTCACCTGAAAAGGTCAGGTACATCAGGTCATCAGGTCATCATCCCCATCAATAAGATAATTAATCATCATAATCGATGCAATAGGCGCTAGGTGACAGTCATTCTCAGCCCTCCTCTACTCATGACGTTGTCTCACCAGATAGGTACCTACATGTTTCTAGAAAAAGGAAACAAGTCTACAAGCAAATTCACTGAAGGTTTCAACAGAATAAAGGTGGAGCTACCCCCTTTTCTGCTCCTAGAGTTTTTCAGTATCCATACATGCTTAGTTCAGTTAATTCGATACAAAATTTAAGAATGTTCTACGCACAGTTTCGATCCCAGCCCAATTTCTTTTTAGTCAATTTTTCTACAAAATACGTGCTGAAAGATGACTATTAGCTTTTTCTCTATTCTTGTACTTACCTTTGCCGAGTTAAGCAGGTGCCCTCGTATCGTTAACAAGTCAGTGCTGGCTAGGACTTCATTTATGCAAACCACATCAAGACAGGCTGCCAAATCTGGAGTCTTTTATGATCTAAATGAAATACATCTAAGCAACAAAAAATTTAGCTTTCGACAATTTCTTAGTAGGAAATGGATTAGAAGTCCACCGAAGGAAAGGACCTTTAAGTAACGAAAATGCATTTGGATGACGCTGAAAGCTAGAATATGTCCCTGCGCAATTTAGTTCTCGTTGTTTGACGAAATATGCGTTATATCATGAACCGCTGAACGAAGGTCACAGGTCCTAATTCCGAAAGAGCCTCATTCTGTACATCTGTTAGCGAGGGACCTTTACGAAAATCCAAAACTTGAGCGAGGGCCATGAGCTGTTCTTGTTATCAGTTTTCTTCCTGGTCACATTTTTTGAGCGCGTTCGTATAGTTTCTTTTTTTGTATCTTATTTTGGGTGAGAATTTTGACCTTTCTGGTTCTTACCTTATATCTTGTAGGATCACGTGCTCCGCTATTTCTGGGCTGGTAAATAGGTGGTTTTAGTGACTGTGGATTGGAGACAACTTCTGGAAATAAAAAGCTTCTTAAAACAGATTATTAAAGCAAAAGTTGCACGATGCCATTTGAAAAGCAATTTCATACTACAGCTTTTTCTCAGATGCCCTCACCCTGGGGACGAGGCTGAGAAAACCTGGTGTTTGAATACAAGTAATATTTCATATTGATTTGCTTTCTAATGAAGCAATGTTCACGGGTTGGAATCCCACTGGAACAGAGGCCAGGTTGTTTATCTATAAAGGTACGACTTTTGGTGCATCAGTAGAACAACTGACTTTAAAACTCTTTCCTTCAACGAAACCACGCATTCTCTGTTTAGAATTTTTTTCCTCTTGAAGACGTAGGCTTTCATATACTGTGGTACTTACAGTTTACATGCTTCTGATGGGAGTTCGGAACTGCCAAAACACGGTTGGACTTCTCTGACCTAAATTAAATACTTCTTCAAAATCAAAGTAAGCAATATCAAAACACTGTCGTTGCCGGGCGGTTGGTAACCAATTAAAAACTGTATTTCCTTTAAAGACCCTTGAAATTGTCCGCTGGTAACACCCAATCAATTTCCATCCGTTAGCTGTCATAAAACAGATTCAGTGGATCATTTGAAATCAAACGTCTTGAAAACTGCGCTCTTTGGTAGACTAAGAGTACCATGCAGTGACTAAAAAAAAGATCGTGGGTTTGAATCCCACTAAAGCCTGAATTAATAAATTTTAGTATTATCTGAGGACAAGTGCATGTATCAGCAAAATCAGATTTAGTGTACTTCACGGCCCGCTTCCTTCTTCCTTACCTCTTAAGAGCTGGCAAACATTTAGTTAACGCACTAGATCTTAAACTCAAAAAGATTATCTAACAGTTAAAACAACTAAAAGAAGAAACAAATTTCTGTCTTACCTTAAGAACTTGGAGTCGTTTTTTTCAGTGTCGCCATGCGTTTCTTCAGGAACGCAGCTAGAAGTACTTCCAAAAACGAGCTTCTTGAGAGCATACGCCGCAAACGATCAGTTTGACGTGCTCGGTCTTAAGAGGGCGCGCCCAAAAAGACGTCTTCGTGGCGGCGATCTTGTGTTCGACCAAAAAAAAAAGGTTTGAAAAGACGGCGTCCGATGTTCCTGAAATAAAACTTTTCAATTTACTTAAGTTATTATAGCTTTAAGGAAAAAATACACTGTTGAAGAGGTTTTGTCTTGATCAACCTTTATTGTCTATTATTCGGAATGAACCTCTTAGTTACAACACAATAAAACGTATTTAGATTAAATAGTGCTGGTTTAAAGAATAAAAACAAGCTGATGAGTTTTTCTTTTGTTAGTTACACTTTATTTTTCATCAGCTTTCAATTACAGTAACCCTAATATAAAAATTTATGCTCTGCATTCAACACGGCTTCTCTTCCGACTTCGGAGTTGTTAGTGCCATGCGTTTCTTCAAGAACGCATCCAGACAGTAGTACAAAGGTAGGAAAAAAGCCATGTCCAGTCTTTCGAGGGCGCGCCCAAAAAGAAGGATCCATTAACCGTCGAGAAAAAAAGTAGAGGTAGAGTCAAAAAACGGAAAAACATACGGTTTTCGACGTACAAGTACCTGAAATGAAAAAGTAGAACACACTGATAGGAAACTTAATGTCAATGCGCGCGGTGGTGTTTAAAGACATCACACTAACAACTCAGCGTTTTCTTGTTTGTTTTATTTTTATTAAGGCCATTACAACAAGCATGTTTTAAGATACCTGTAAATCAAATCATCATTAGTACTTATAAGTTATTACTCTACCAACTAAACCTTAATTAAAGAAAAAAATCACACAGACAACGCATTAGGTTAAGTGTTTTTATTGAATTGAGTTAGCCATTTACAGAAATTAAGTGATAAATAGATGGGGTGCGCTCCTAAAAGAATTTGGCGTCCGGTTACGCTAGACCGAGGAGTGTGACATGTGTCCATAAACACTGACACCTCGAATGAAACACACCAGGGTCCTCCGGACGGTACGCAGGGATATTTGGCGGCTTGCTATCGAAATATCGTCGATACCAAGCCTTCACATTTTTCGAAGTCGAATCCGGAATCAGATCGAAAGTCGAATCGAAAACCGAAAAAGCCGAATGGACCGAGCCGAAAATCTAATCGTCTAACAAAGAAAAAAATCCACATACCTCGTGCCACACTGAATTATTACTTGGGCTGCTTGATGTGGTGCAATGTTTGCATTAGCTCCTTACTACGAACCAAGTTCCTACGAGAGCAACGATGCCGCGGAAATTCAATTTGCTGCACGCTATTCCAGACCAAGCCAGTTTGCTTTGTGCAAACTCTGTACCAACATCAATCAGCCCTACCTTATATGGGCTGCTGTACTCTGTCGTCATGTTCCTCCAACAAAGGACCAAGGATACTGGGACCAACAATCCAATAGACCAAGATGTAGATAGGTATAGTTCATGACGTTGTTGTTGTTGTTGTTGTTGTTGTTGATGATGATGATCCCTTGGAGTTGCTCCAAAGATGAAGTCCAGCCGGCCAATTAAAATTAAAATGATTAAATTTATTTGCGGTCTCAACTAACATTGTTACTATGCGACAAGACCAACAATTGCCGAAAATTGGATCTGAGATACGATGAAATTTGACTTCTGCTCGCAGCAGTTTTTGGAATTGCCTTTCCCATTTCCTAATTTCAACAAAAGCTTGTTTGATTCGTTTAAAAAAATTTTCAAATTTGTTCCCACATGGAAGGAGAGGGGAAATGTAGGGTTTTAATTATGGAGATCTCAACGTTAGTTAAGACAGCTCTTAAAATTTATTAAATTCTATGCTGTCTCCTCTGGCTAAACCTTGCTTTCCTAATGATGAAGTCGTTTGCACTACGATATCATCGGCTTCTATTTCTATAGAGGCAGAATGACGTCTTAGTATAAACGATCATCATCATCACCATCTTCATCATCATCATCATCATCATCATCAGTGTCCGGTTTGGTCCGACGTGATTCTTCTTTTCCGTTCTTGGCTGCAAAGGAAGGTACCCGACCTACTTAATCAACTGGAATAGTGGACTATCTATCTATGGCTCTCAAAGTTCTTTGCTCTTCTTTCTTCGGCCGGCCTTTTCCCTTGATTTAGCACTGGACGCGCAATACAATACCAAACAATAAAATGAAATACATTTTATTCACATTTCCAATATTTTGTTACAAGATTCAGAAAAACGTGGAAGAAACAATGTGCCGGATAGGATTTGGTCCCAGTCATGACGTACTTCAAGAGCTGTTGGAGGTAGAAATATGTTGAAGACCTCTGCAGTACCATAAAACCAATAGCCACGAACGGTCGACGTGAAGACTACGTACGCCTACCATTTGTAGACGATCTGTGCCTGCGTAGTGCAATGCAGGACTTCCTAAGAAGAAAACCCTCCAGCAAAGCAAAATTAACAGGAAGACAAATCAAATCGTCTTAGTGTCAACGATGCCATAACTAGAGTATCCTCCACTGCTACTTAATTACTGAAGGACTATCTATAACCAGCGAGGTTATCACATGAATGCCATTCAGGGACACGCATATCAAGGTATGGTGGGCCTCCACATGTGTGTCTCCGAAATATTCGGCACTATAGCATTCTCATGATTACTTCGCAGGCTTTTTAAAATTAGCTTATTGGCTTGTTCGTGCTCCTCCAACAATGAAACTGCGTCGTAGATTGGACTCGAAGACTTCCTACGCTTACGATTTGTAAACGATCTAGCCTATGGTGTATGGAATGTCCCATAACGCCCTGGCAACCTGCAACAAGGTGTTGACCCAGTCTTGGCGGGAAGAAACGCCTGGTCGCAGATAACCTTTGTTCTGCGACTAAACCTGTTAACTGATCTACCATCACAAGTTCTAAGTCTGCAAATGCTCATAAATGAAAAATTTCACTTCACAAACATACTGTTTAAACAACAAAACCAGATTTGTAGGAGCAGACCCGAATTTGCGAGGCTATTCTAACTATCTACCTGTAACCAGAGAGACCACTAAGCTTGTAAGCAGTGACCAAATGAGGTCCTCTCACTGTAGCTGAATGACCTGAAGTCTCTAGTTTACTAAGTTATGTCTTATTATAATCACTGTCTGGTTGAACCTTGCGGATTAAAGCTTCACTTGAGCAGCGCATAGACTGTCAAGTGAAGTGTGATAGGTCAATCGAATTTTGCGCAACTAAGCGGGAGACCGTAGTGAAGACGACGACGACGGCAAAGGCAGCGGTGGCGAAGTCCATCTGGAAAATGTGCAAAAAGATGCAGCCGAACCGTTTCCTTGAATCGAAGCCGAATCCGAAAAACCGAACCTATTCCTGAAAGCCAAACTTACTGCTGACCGAACACCTGTAATGAAACCCAACTTATGAAAAAAGGAAGGGGAGGCCCTTACCAGCCCAGGGAACCCGCTAGCTAATCTAACTACAGTTAAGTTAAGCCGAAAAAAATTCCGGAAACTTCACGCCAAACGTGTGTGGAAAGTATGCTTTGCAAGGTTCATCCAGAGCTCTATATACCCCCCTTGACCCAACCCATAATGAATGCACCTGACCTGTACCATTTCAGAATGTTGATTATGCTGTGCTGCTTGGAAGCTTAAGAGTCAAGGATGGTGGTCTGTGATCTGGTGGGGTAATCTGATCTGATCTGGTGGTCTGGTTTTACGGTGGTGGTCTGTTCTGATGGTCTGATTTGGTGGTTCTGACGATGGTCTGTTGTGATATTCAGATGTGGTGGTCTGAGCTGGGTCAGATTTGATAAAATAGTTTCATGGCTTAGTGTGGAAGTCTGTCTGTAGGGCTGGTCTGAGATCTGAAATTGAAAAGAAAAAAAGATGAGGCACGATTAATGAAATGGCTCAATTAACCCTTTAAACCCTAAGATCTAAATTTAAATTCTCGTTTTTTTTTCCCTATTCATTTCCTACAGAGGTAGTGAGGAGAAGTTGATAAAGTATCAAGCAAATTCATCTTGTGTGATCATGTCCGTAATTCTCATGACCACTCTGTTTTACAAAGCATTGATATTACAAGGAGAAATTTGATGCTGAACACTGTTAGGGCTTAAAGGGTTAATAAACCCTAAGATCAAAATTTGAATTCTCATCTGTTGCCCCTATTCATTTGCTACAGAGGTAGTGGGGAGAAGTTGATTAAATATCAAGCAAATACATCGCGTCTCAGATCATGTCCGTGATTCCCATGACCACTCTGTTTTACAAAACATTGATATTACAAGGAGAAATTTGACGCTGATCACTCTAAGGGCTTAAAGGGCTAAGCGTCAAAGATCTACATAGGTAAGGAAAAATGACGAAAAAATATATGGAAATACTTTATTTTTCAAATTCATTTGCATCTTTTTGGCACTTTAAACCAAAAATGATTTGCAAAAACCCCAACCAAAATTCGGGGCTCTGATGACGATAATTGCGACTCTTTTCCACTTGCAATACGTATCTCCCCAATTTTTGCAGTTTTAGCAAATAATTAATCCATTTGATTGGAATAAAATCGTTTAGAATTTCTGCGCTCACAATTTAAGTCCGAACGTAATTTCTTGTTAGCCAAAATTTTTTCAAACTGTTTATTGAAAGTTAAGTATTAGATATTTTTCTATCTTTGTACTTGCCTCTGTCAAGTTATGCAGGTTCTACGATGTCGTTCACAAGTCACTGCCTGGTAGAACTTCATGACCGCAGGCCAGAAAGGATGCGACATCTGGAGTCTTTTAGAATCTAAATAAAATACATCTCAAGAACAAGAAATTTAGCTTTCGACAACTTCAAATCCGTTACATTTTGCGCTTCTCTTAGTACGCGTGGGTTTGAATCCCACTAACACCTCGTAAATCCAACAACCTTCATGGATTAGAAGTCCATTGAAGGAAAGGATGCGTTCTAATACGCAATACATTTGCTGATCGAAAAGGAACCTTCAACTATAAGGAAAACTGCATTTGGATGAATTACTACTCTTGCCATCATTAACTGTTATAAAAAACGCTACAGATTTTTCTCCCAGAAAGGGCCTCTTTATGTGCAACTTTTAGAAAGAGCCCTGTAGGTCCACAACTTGAGCCAAGGCCATGTTTTGTTGTTATTGTTGTTATTTTTGTTACCAATTTCTTTCCTGGTCGGTTTTTTAATGTGCTCGTAATTTTTCAGTACTTACCTTTGGTCTGCTAGGCAAGACTTCCGGGTTACACCATCTGGTCGCTGTCATCAGGGCATTTTCTGACCTGAATAGAAGGTTTTTTCAAAAACATGATTAGAATTCAAGCAAAATTTTCCCCTTGATTATTACAAGTGAATGCTGATATTAATCCCTTTTAATCCTGGGACTTCGCTCTTGCTTGTATGTTTTGGTCTAGATAGTAGCCTTACTGCCTTTTCGCACTTGACTTCTTGAATTTGCATTTCATAAAAACGTAACACGACAGTTATCTTCGTACACATCAGTAGAATGATCACTGGAATTAAGGTCATGGCTTAAAATAATGATTAAAGGATTTTTCGGTCGTTTTAGAATATTTTGGGTGAACGTTTTTAAACTAGCTTTACGATACATACCTTGGATCTTGTAGGAATACCACTACGTCACTGCGCCGGTTAACGTTACGTAACGAGCGTCTGCGTGTCGGGGATAAGTATTGGAATTGCACAGACCTAAATAAAAAACTTTTAAAACAGATTATCAAAGATAACGTTGTATTGTGACAACTGAAGATCAACTTCAAACTATACAGCTTCCTTCACACGCCTCGCCCTGGGGACGAGGTTAAGACGTCCTGGAGTTTGAATACCAGTTATATTTCATATTAGTTTGCTAACTAATGAAGCAATGTTCACGGGTTGGAATCCCACTTGAAAAGAAGCCACTGAAACTATATATAAATTTACGATTCTTGGTGCAGCACGAGCACAAATGACTTTAAAGCTCTTTCCTTGATCAAAACTGCGCACCCTTCGGATTAGAAAGTTTCCTCTCGAAAACGAAGACTTTCCTATAATCATACTGGCACTTACTGGTTGCAGATCACTGCTCATGACAGTTCAAGACTGCTGCAACACGGCTGGATTTCTCTGACCTAAATGAAATACTTCTTAAAAAAAACGAAGTAAGTAATATCAATCTGCTGGCTTCGCTGAGCAGTTGGAAACCCGATTGCAGACTCCATTTCCTTTAAAAGGACTTGGAATTGACTGCTGACATCCAATCATTTTCTGTCAGCTATCATCAAACAGATATTCAGTGCATCATTTGAAATCCTACGACTTGAAAATTGTACTCTTTGGTGGATTATGATTACCAGCAAGTAAACAAAGATCGTGGGTTTGAATCCCACTAAAAGTCTGAATTAGTGAATAAGTTTTAAAATCATCTGATGACAAGTGCTTGTATCAGCAGAATCAAATTTAATGTTCTCATCACAGTACGTTTCATTTTCCTTACCTCTTAGGCGCTGGAAAAAAAGCTCACTTCACCGACGCAGTAAATCTGAAACACAACAAGATCATCTAACAGTTAAAACAACTGAAAAAAGAAGCAAATATCTGTGTTACCTTTTGAACTTGGAGTCGTTTTTCAGTCGTTACCAGTGTCGCCATGCGTTTCTTCAGGAACGCAGCCAGAAGTACTTCCAAAACGAGCTTCTTGAGAGCATACGTCAAACGATCAGTTTGGCGTGCTCAGTCTTGATAGGGCGCGCCCAAAAAGACGTCTTCGAGGCGGCGGTGTTCGAGCGAAAAAAACGTGTAAAAAGATGACGGCCGAAGTTCCTGAAATAAAACCTGTTAAATTACTTATGATCACTTTAACATAAAAAAATATACTGATGAAACGACATTGTGTTGGTCAAACATTTATTGTTTATCGAAAAAAAGAAACTACGTTACAACAAACATCTAACTTATTTAAATTATTTAGTACTGGTGTGAAGGCGAAAAAACAAGCTGATAAATTTCTCTTGTTTTAAAACTTTATTTTTCATCAGCTTTTTAATTGCGTACAACTCAATTACAAATTAATTTCAACCATGCATTCAGCACTCCCTTTTGACTTCCAAGTTGGTGTTGCCATGCGTTTCTTCAAGAACGCATCCAAAAAAGTAGTCCAAGGATAGGAAAAAAAGCTTGTGCGATCCTGAGAGGGCGCGCCCAAAAAGATGTGTTTCCATTCACTCAAAAACAAAAAAATGGAGGCAGAGTCCAAAAAATGAAAAATAATGATGTTCGACGTACTAGTACCTGAAATAAAAAAGTTAGTTATTTGTGTGTTTGCAGTAAAACACACTGATGTGACACAATGTCAGACGATGCGCGCAACTGTTTAAAAGACACCACACCTGACAACTCAGTGTTTGTTTTTTTTTTATTTTCTTTGGCCTTATTACAACAAGTATTTTATAAATTACCTGCAAATCAAATCATCATTAGTACTTATAATTAAGTACTCTATAATTAAGTATTTAAAAAAATCACACAGACAACGCATTAGATGAAGTGTTTTTATTGAATTGAGTTGGCCGTTTACAGAAATTAAGCAGTATATGGGAGGCGCTCCTACAAGAATTTGGCGTCCGGGTAGGCTAGACCGAGGAGTGTGACATGTGTCCATAAATCTTGACACCTCGAATGAAACACACCAGGGTCCCCCGGACGGTACGCAGGGATATTTGGCGGCTTGCTATCAGAACATCGTCGATACCAAGCCTTCACATTTTTCGAAGTCGAATCCGGAATCAGATCGAAAGCCGAATCGAAGACCGGAAAAAAGCCGAATGGACCGAACCGAAAATCTAATCGCCTAACTAAAGGAAAAAAATCCACGTACCTTGTGCCACACTGAATTATTACTTGGGCTGATTGATGTGGTGCAAGGTTTGCATTAGCTACGAACCTTCTCTCAAGAATAACGGTGCCGCGAAATTCAATTTGCCGTACGCTATTGCAGACCAAAGAGGTCTACTTCGCGTAAACTCTGTACCAACATCAATCAGCCCTACCTTATATGGGCTGCTGTACTCTGTCGTCATGTTCCTCCAACAAAGGACCAAGGATACTGGGACCAACAATCCAAATAGACCAAGACGTAGATAGGTATAGTCCATGACGTTCTTGTTGTTGTTGTTGTTGTTGTTGTTGTTGTAGATGACTTGGAGTTGCTCTAAAGATGACGTCCGGCCAGCCAGTTAAAATTAGAATTATTAAATATTAGTAGCTGTCTCAACTAGCGTTGTGCTATGCAATAACAAGAACAGCAACTGCCGAAAATGGGATCTAAGATAAGAGGAAACAGTATTCTTCTGCCAGAAAAGCTTTCAAATTTTCCTTGTCAGACTGTTTAATTTTAAGAAACAATTGTTATGATTCGCTTAAAAAATTTTCGAATTCATTCTCACATGGAAGGGTGGGGGAAATATGGCGCCTTAAAGTATGGAAATCGCAACGTTAGTCAAGACAGCAATTAAATTTATTACTCTATGCTGTATCCTCTGGCTTTAACTTGCTTTCCTAATCATGACGTCGTTTACACTATGATGTCGTCTGCTTCTGTTTTCCTAGAAGCAGAATGACGTCTGAGTGTAAGCAATCATCATCCATCATCCATCATCCATCATCATCATCATCATTGTCCGGTTTGATCGGACGTGATTCTTGTTCTCCGTTCATGGCTGCAAAGGAAGGTATCTGACCTACTTAATTAACTGGGCTAGTGGACTATCTTTCTATGGCTCTCAAAGTTCTTTGTTCTTCTTTCTTCGGCCGGCCTCTTCCCTTGATTTAGCGCTGGACGTACAATATAATATCAAACAATATAATGAAATAGATTTTATTGACATTTCAAATATTTTGTTACAAGATTCAGAAAAACGTTGAAGAAACAATGTGCTGCATAGGATTTGGTCCCAGTCATGACGTACTTCAAGAGCTGTCGGAGGTAGAAAATCCTGACGACGTCGGGAGGACGAAGAAACCAATAGCCACGAACGGTCGACGTGAAGACTACGTACGCCTACCATTTGTAGACGATCTGTGCCTGCATAGTGCAATGCAGGACTTCCTAAGAAGAAAACACTCCAGCCAGGCAAAATTAACAAGAAGACAAATGAGATCGTCTTAATGTCAACAATGCCAAGCCAAAGTACCCTCTCCTGCTACTTAATGATCGGGAAATGCTATCTATAACCAGCGAGGTTTTCACTTGAATGCAATTCAGGGGCACGCATATTAAGGTATGGTAGGCCTCCACATGCGTGTCCCCGAAATATTCGGCCCAATTTGATAGCATTCTCGTAATTACTTCGCAGGCTAATAAACTTAAAGTTAGCTTGTTCGCTTCTTCGTGCTCCTCCAACGATGAAACTGCTTCGTAGATTGGTCTCGAAGACTTCCTACGCTTACGATTTGTAAACGATCTAGCCTATGGTGTGTGGATTGTCCCATGTTGCCCTAGTAACCTGCAAAAAGGTGTTGACTCTTTGTGGGAAGAAAACGCCTGGTCGCAGATTACCTTTGTTGTACGACTATACCTGTTAACTGATCTACCATCACAAGTTCGAGGTCTGCAAATGCGCATGAAAAAATTTCACTTCACACTTTTACTGTTTAACATTAAAATGAAAGCCAAATTGGTAGGAGCAGACCCGAATTTGCGGGGCTATTCTAACTATCTACCTGTAACCAGAGAGACCACTAAGCTTGTAAGCAGTGACCAAATGAGGTCCTCTCACTGTAGCTGAATGATCTGAAGTCTCTAGTTTACTAAGTAACGTCCTAGAATAATCACAGTCTGGTTGAACCTTGCGGATGAAAGCTTCACTTGAGCAGCGCATAGACTATCAAGTGAAGTGTGATAGTTCAATTCAAATTTGGCGCAACTAAGCGGGAGCCGGAAGTGAAGACGACGACGACGACGACGACAAAGGCGGCGGTGGCGAAGTCCATCTGGAAAAAGCGCAAAAAGACGAAGCCGAATCCAAAAAACCGAACCTATTCCTAAAAGCCGAACCTACTGCTGACCGAACACCTGCAAAGGAACCCATCTTATGAAAAAGGGAAGGGGAGGCCCTTACCAACCCAGGGAACCCGCTAGCTAATCTAACTACAGTTAAGTTAAGCTGAAAAAAATTCCGGAAACTTGAGGCCGAACGTGTGTGGAAAGTATGCTTTGCAAGGTTCATCCAGAGCTCTATATACCCCCCTTGACCCAACCCATAATGAATGCACCTGACCTGTACCATTTCAAGAGGCTGGGTATGCTGTTCTGTTCGGGGGATGCTGGTCTGTAGTCTGGTGGGGTGATCTGATCTGATGGTCTGATCTGACAGCGGTGGTCTGTTCTGATGGTCTGATTTAGTGGTCGAGTCTGACGATGGTCTGTTGTGGTATTAGGCTGTGGTGGTCTGATTTCTGATCTGATCGTCTGGTACGGTGGTCTGATGGACTGGTTTCATGGTCTTATCTTGAGGCGAGCCTGAGGAAGGTCTGGTCTGACGGCTGGAAATTGAAAAGACAACAAGCTGAGTTGATAGTAGTGAAATGAGTCAATTAAGCGTCAGCTACGTAAAAAGAAAAAGTTGCAACTTTGAAAAGCCAGAGGATTTAAACCGAAAAAGGTTTGCAAAAACGAAATCAAAAATATTCAGGGCTCTAGTGACTTTGGCTGCGACTCTTTTAATTCCCCCCTCCGATGTCAAACATCTTAGTGACAATACAGACTCCGACGCAATCTATTTCAGCGAGAGATCACCCGAGGGGTCGCACGTGATGTAGTTATATCATATGAGGTTGTGGCTCTGATAACGATCTTTTCCAAACATCTTTAAGTGTCATTCATTTGCAATGTTTAACATCATAGTAACTTTACAGGCCCTATCGCAATCTATTCACTCGAGAGTTCACGCGAGAGGTCGCGAGTTGTGTAGTTATATCATATGAATACACGCTCTGGTGAATTGCGAAATTTTTTTATTTATAATAAGTATCGAAAATTGTGATGTTCAACATCATAGTAACTATACAAGCTCTATTGCAATTTATTCACGCGAAGTTTCGCGCGAGAGGTCGCGCGTGACACCCACATGTGGGGGTCTCAATTTGTCATAGTAACTCCGTCAAAATCTCGCTGTTAAGTTGTACACCTAGAAAAATTGAATGGAATTTGTCGTTTCTGCAAATTCCTTTTCTAGTAAACATTATAAATTTGGAAGAAAATAAAGACGTAATTCGCCGGGTCCCTTTATCTAGACATTGAGGTCTCCACTACGTCTCGCGTGTATTTCAGTAACAGCCACGTGTAAGACCTTGTACTACGAAAGGCTTTCGAAATCATGGACTAAATTTGCTTGAGCATTTTGCTTACATTTATACTCGCTATTTCTCCTCTGAGAACAAATAAATCAACTTCAAAACAAGAATATTCGACAACGACATAACTTAATTTGAAGTTGGACTTGACGGAATACGAATGTGAACCGAATTGACGATAACTTTAACAAGTAATTTACCTCAGGCGCTGGTTTAAACATCTCAGAATTTTTCCACAGTCAGCTTTCTTGAAGTGAAGCTAAGAAGGACTCACTGCCAGTTTATGTGCAAGCGTCTTGTTTCTCTTTCGTGAACAACTTTCGTCAGCTTTCTCGAAGCTATCAAGTTTTGAATGTGGCGCGGAGCAACGTTCTGATTTGAATAATAATTTCTGATTGGGTTTCCGAACTGCACGTGCCTATGTAGCAAGAACAAGGGTTGTTTACCACACACACCTCGGGGCACCTGGGACTTGTAATTAAGGTTAATTAATATTTCAAACAAATTCTTTGAAAAGATCTTGTGCAAGTGAACCATTTGTAAGGCAGAAAAAAACGGTTATTGAGAGCGCTTACCATTTGCATGGAAAACCCAGAAATTCTGGGGATAATTCAAATGGAACGGTTCATCCCGGTGGAAATTTTCCGGAAAAAAGTAATATCTTTCGAGTTATTACCTTTTTCCCGTTTTTCCGAAACGACCGAAATTGTCTGTACCACTTGTTTGGATTACCAGTGCCAGGCTTCAGGTCGAGAGAAAGCGAAAAATTTACCGGTATTTTGTAAATGGTACAACTCAATCCCGTTTCTGTTTTCGCTGACAAAAACAAAATACCAGCAACATTTGACGGAAATTTTTCACCGAAATTTCCGTGCAAAAGGTAAGCGCTGTAAATTTGGCGAGAACGGAAAACGTAAAAACAAAAAACAAAAAAAAAAAAATGTCAAAGTCGTGAAAAACACTTGCTGATCCTGATTTCTCTTTTTCAGGATTATGCCCTTTCTATTAATAAATGCAGCTCAAGGATAAGACTGTACCCAGGGTTTTTAAATTGTTATTACCAATATGAGAAGTCTCAATATGAGGACGCATTGATTCAACAGACACAACTGTTAGCTAATCACACAGTTTCTTCATTCCGTTTTTAACAGACAAGGCCTTCTCTCGCTTGCCTTTGGGCATTTTTTTTTTCATAAATTCCAACTTTAACCTCGGCCTAGGAGTGATAGCCTACACGGCAGGCGTTATTTTTTCGCGTTTTTCAGGCGAGCGAAGGCAAGTGTAGCCTGCGAAGAGCCCGGAAATACATCTGCTGAGGCCCGATGGAAGGAAAAAACAATAATTTATTTTGAGACCGGACCCCCCCCCCCCCGACCCCAACTTCAGGGTTTGGATGACCAGGCGCCCCTTCTCTTATCTGGAGGTCTGGATCCGCCATTGCTAGAGACTGTTTTAAACCGCAAACGAAATTAAATAAATCACAATCCATTAGACAAGTGTTAGGGAAACCAGTTGCGTTATCCACTGGATAGAGAGTGTATTCATTGGATATACGTTTCTGGAAACCTGCCCGCCTACCCCCTCCCAAGCCAACGTTTTGCCCTAAGTGAAAAGTAAGTACTGATTTTGGCTTTGGGGAGGGGTAGGTGGGCAGTTTACCAGAGACGTAAAATGATCCGTGCTATCCACCTTTGAACAACTGTGGTCAGGATCAGTGTATGAACAATTTGAAAGAAAAATATAAAGTAAATAAAATAATGTAGCCTGCGCATGGAAGTAGTGGGCACAAGAAAAAACGAGCGCGTGAGAAAGAGATACGCGTGTCTCCCTCGCGCGCGCTCGTTCTCTCTTTCGCCCACTATTTCTAAGCGCCTGCTACGCAGACTAAAAATAACGAAACAAAAAAGACGTTTCAAAATTTTGGTTTAGGAGACAAACCTTTCTCAGGGGCTAATGAAACTTAAACAAGGAAAACATTGTCTCCTCTAGGAATAATTTCATCAAGAGACGTGAGGAAGCAGAGGGAGCTATATATCATTTCTGAAAACCAACTTTCACTATAATGTTTTTATTCCTATTTGAGTACAGGTATTAACATTATTATTACTATTATTAAATAATATTTGAGTTATAATCTTTTATATCGCCTGTCTTTGTTGCATAAAAAGTAGAAATCGATGTTCTTAAGCTGTAGGTCAATTTTCTCTGTTTTCCTCTTTGTTTAGAAGGCATACATATACTTACATCTTTTTACATCTTTTAAAATCTTCGGAAGTCAAATAAATTTGTCAGTTGGCGACGCTAACACGGGTTTCCCCGCCAAAGGACGTCTGAGAAACGAGCGTAGAAATTCCATACTGATGACGCGTCACTACCTAGATCTGGGTAGTGCTTCGGATTAGTTGAATCAAATTTCCCACACGGCACGACGTTTCTCAGACGTTATTTGGCGGGGAAAACAGTAGTAGCGTCCCCAAATGTCGGCTGTTTTCTCAGGCTTTCTCTATAATATGTGTTCCCCCGAACACATATCCCTAGTCGTAGTGATCAAATTCTTTCAGTGTTCTTTCCTCATGGCTAGAAATCTTGTACGGGCATGCGCTCTCGAGACAGTATTTTTGCGTTACATTGCGTCACATAAGGCCACAATAGGGCCATTTATACAAGGAAAAATAAGACGCGTCTTAGCTAAGTCGCGTCTTATTTTAGACAAAATGTACCGTTTATACGGAAAGTTCGCGTCTTATTTAAGACGCGTCTTATGTAAGACGCGTCTTATTTTTCCTCGTATAAATGGCCCTAATGTTCATAGGTTTTAGTGGGAGAAAAGATTTAAAATCAATCCTACCTCATTAACTGAATGAAAAATCCATATTGTTCACTGCGATTCTTCGAGGAAACCTATAAGTATTGCAAAGAATTGCACCTCTCCAAGTCGTAATCGATGCGTTATTCATCTTGGAAGATCGGAATAATTTTTCCATGAGGACAGTATGGCGGAATATTCAAAGCAGTAAATCCAGCTTTCGATGAATGCCTCCCGACTCGCGCCGTAACCTAAATTGAAATTTGTTAACTGCAATAATATATTGGAGCCAAGCTTTTAGAAACGCTACTGATCTCTCTGCAATCTGTTGCTGATGCGTATTCTTGTGGTCTAAAACAAGCCAAAATGGACCAAGCCATTCCCGGCTAAACCTCAAGATCTTCGCTATGCCATATCTTGGCTAAAATTTATTCAAATTCCCCCCAAAACCACTCGTTGAAAAGCTTCACGGACAGTTTATGGCCGCCATTTTGGGGGGGAGCAATACGTTCAGTCAGCGGCTTTAGTTGGATCACAAACAACTCTGAATTTCTCTACTCAATGTGTCCTAAACCTATGAGCCCGAAAACACGCAAAAATCCAGCGGAGTTGTCCGAAGTTTTTATTACAGAAAGACCGCCGCGAGTGCATCAGGAGCCCGGGGGGGGGGGGGGGGTACTCTGCGGCCAGCTAGTGTATGTTTTTCGGGATTTTTGTCTCAAACAGGGTATCGAATTTACAGGGTCAGGGTATGAGGGGCCGCGCCGCACATCCCCATCCAGGGATATATCGAGTACCCCCCGCCCCCCGGGATCAGGAGCTCCTGCTACTGTGACATCCCTAGTGAAATGTGTTTCCCCTACCCGGAAACACATATCTGTTCGGGAGAACACATATCACTGTGAAGTCACAGTGATATAAGTTCCACCGTGATATGCATCCCCCTGAACTCATATCCAAGATATATATTTCCAGGGTAGGGAAACAAATATCATTAGGGACAGGAGCCCATGACTAGGCTGGGACAGGAGCCTATGACTAGGCTCCTGGTGAAAGCTATTTCCTCCTAATGTCGATATCTTGCATATCGCTCTTTAACGATTGATCTTCCCTTTGAAGGTAATCGGGATTCACGAATATGGGAAATTTTTGCCTGTGGAATCAGAAATCCTGGGCTTCGGCATCCTAAATTTTGCTCGAGGAATGCAGAATCTCGTTGACAATTGGAATACGGAATCCAAAAATTAAGTTTCAGTTCCAGGGGGGAGATGAAGGACGTACAGCGACACAACCATTTAACAACTTTCATAGAAAAGAGCTTTTTAAAACCATAGACACGTTATATGGAAAACAGGTATCGTTCTATACACTTTGCAACCTGTGGGTAAAATAAGTGTAAAATAAGTCTTATTTCACTAACCTTGAGGGCCGGCTACGCCATCTTCGCCTTTTCCCCCGTCTGTTCCTTCTCCTTTTGCGTCCAGTCCGGCGTAGAGAAGACCAGAGCTGACTCCCTTGGGATGCAATAATCTCCCTCACGTATATTTCATAGTTTTTACGCCGTGAAAGCTAATCACGCCCTGTAATAGAACAACGTAAGGTCCAAACTCTATTAAGTACAGCAGTGAAAACAGACTGAAATAGACTGCCGGATAGTTCGTGGCAAAAAACGTTTTTTAAAACTCTCTTCACAAAATTAGCAAAATAACGTTCTTAGAGCCAGTCGTAAGCGGTCCAGGTCGGAACCTAGGATCCAAAATGTGTAAATAGAGAGTATGCATAGATGAGGTAATGTTGTAAATAACGACAGGTACTTCAAAATCTTTTTTTCAGCCTACTGGTCGTCAAGTCCAAGTAAGAATAGAAGGTCAAACAGCCACAATGCTACTGACTTTGTCAAATACTTCTTAGCAAAAGGCAAAGTAAAAAAGCCCACATTTTCAGGAGCGTAGCGTGAGATTTGGAAGGTGTACGCACGGCAAGAAAAGTTAGAGCGCCAAAGGCGCTTCAAAATAGGGTAGTCTAGGGGCAATCCCCCCACCCCCTCCAAAAAAAGAAATTTATATTAACGGTCCCGCAAATGTCATTTCCGCGTTTTCCGATGGACATTTTCAGTAAATGAATACAAATGAAAATGCGGTGGAAGGGCAGGGAGGAGCATGTATTTTTTGTTTTACTCCCCAATACTACGTTTTTGCCAACTCGATGGAATAGTAAAAGGATGAAGGAAACACTAACTCAAAACAACTCTAAACAAAAAGTTATCAGTCATCCCGATCTTATGATAAGGGAATATGTGCTAATATGGACGCTTATTTTGACAGGTCCCGTGACATTGAATTTGATGATTCATTCGATTTCTTTGTCAAAAAATGCTCTTTCATTTGCATTTTACTGAAGAAACAGCCCAACTCCGTCTTATGGTAGGTAAAATGCTACCCTGGTGCCAGAGTTCTTTTTTCTTTCTTGAAAATTTTCCCGCATTCATTTAGCTCAAATAGCGAAAAGTCTTAGTTTTCCTTATTTCATTGCTATTTCATTACCAGTTCAATTTTTTTGGATCAATCAAGATTGTAGGATGGCCAGAAAATCTCTTCCAAACGTTTCCAAGTTTTGCTTTTATTTTATTTTATTTTTTAACCTAACCAAGCCCAATTCGTTGGGATATTTAGCAAAAACTTTGGTGATAGTCTGACAGGCTGTTATGGTTAGATAAATGATATCTGCATGAGTGGCGTGGTATCCGGCCAATCAAAGGCAGGGCTAAACGCATGTTATTGCATAGAACAGTACCAAGAGGAGATCAGTTTGACTGTTCATTGTGTTTTATTATAAGTATCCTTGAGCTCAAGCAAAAAATCCTTTAACAATTTGTAAATTATTCATATCAATCTAAGTTATTGGTAATATCCAAGATGTCGGCCGACAATGTGTCAGCCATTTTGAATGACGTCAAAAGGATAAATTTGAATTTAAATTTGAATAAGGAATAAATTTGTAAATTATTCATATCAATCTAAGTTATTGGTAATATCCAAGATGGCGGCCGACAATGTGTCCGCCATTTTGAATGACGTCAAAAGGACTCCATGGAATCATTACCCATAATATTCACAGCATTTTATTCAGCTCATCATTGGCTATCTATTAATAGATATAAATATATATATATGTACATATAAAAATATATATCAAGTACATCAAACACTCAATAGAGAGGGAAGTGACTATAGTCAGTGGGGTTATGGATGCGGTTGTGAGTTCCAGGTTTTAAAGCCGATTCTTGATGAAACTTTTGTACTAGCTTTTTCTTGAAATGATCCATAAGAAACCGACAGCGAATGAATTAATTTTTTTTGGTGATAATTACGATTTCTCAAACCCAGACGGCAGCGTTCTTTTTTGTTGATGTGCCTGTTTCAGCACTAAAAGATGGAAATACAGGCCAAGATTCATTCGCTCTCTCTAATTTCCTATCAAGACGAGTACTCCAAGTGTTATGTAATATCCGACAAATGCCCACTTAAGTTGAATAATCCGTCTCTACCGAAAAAACGTCCAGAGTAAGTTTTTAAGGTGATACATGTTCAGAAGCGAAACTAAGAGACATAGACAAAGCGACACCACTGGGGAAAAGAAATGATGTCTTGAAAAAAATACGCTACAGGTATAGGATCTCATTTTAAGAAGAATTTATCGACGCCTTCTCGATCTGCTTGCTTATTTGTTTGCTTGTTTGTTTGACAAATTTCCATGTATGTTTAAATCCACGGTATTCCCTTCTCGGCACAAGTAAACAAACTGTTAAAAGGAAATAAAACACAGATAAAGAGTTAAGACTCGTGCTTTAAATACTCTTCGTTAGCAGGAACCTGGCTTTTTTCACCTGTCCAACCTTGAATTTTCAAGTACCAAAATTAAATTTTCTTTTTATAAAACAGTGGTACCTGTCCATTTTCTGGGTGAATGGATAAACCTCTATCTCCTTCGCTGAATTTTGTCGATGTCATATAAATCTGGCGTCTGATCTGGTCGGTTTATAAATAAGGTAACTGAATTGAATAGAATTTCAACAAAAATTGATTCTACCAACATGGATGTGTAATACCCCACCCGTGACAAACATCAACGTTTCCGTCAACTGGCATTCAAGGAATAGGTAATCTAAAAATAGTTGTACAAAATAATATTATTAATGTGAAGGCACCTTAGCAAGATGCATTAACAATTACTTTACTACTGTGTTGCTAAACAAATTGGTGACGTTTTCTTGCTATTTAATTGTAACAAACTAAACCTGAGAAAATCAACAGAGACTAGTAATATTTGCATTGAATTTGGATTAGGAAAGTGCAAACCAGTTGTACCCTTGATTTAAAACCAGCCACGATGAAATTTATCGTTGTTGATAAATGTTGATATAATTGATCGTTAGGAAAACCGTGGAACTAAATGAAATCGGAAGAAAGATTTCATTTGATTATCGGTTGACAAAACAATGCGATTTTTTGCTTTTTTTTTAGATAATATTATCGGTTGACAAAACAATGCGATTTTTTGCTTTTTTTTTAATATATGTATTTTTTGGTTTGAGACATAAAGTTTACTTCCTGGCAGAGGAAAACGCATTTGCTCAATCAGCTTTAATATTTGTAGCCGTAAGGTAACAGTTGCATACACGCAATATCTCTTTGAGGGTTTCGTAGGTGTGGTTTAAAATTTTTACCCTTGATCTATTGAATAATAGCTGAAGTAAATTAGGTTAAAAGCTTTTAATGTGAAAATTTCAAGTTCATTAGTATTATTAATTTAAAATTAATGTTTATCCTGATAACTAGCATTTCATGCTGCCATTTATTTCGCTCCCTCCTTTACCTCGGAAGGAAAATTTCTAATTAACTTAGTTGTCCCTTCAAGAAGGAAATTCTGAATAGGCATCAGGTTTCGAAGTTAACGCTTATGAAGTCACAATAGGGCCATTTATACGAGGAAAAATAAGACGCGTCTTAAATAAGACGCGAACTGTACCATTTATACGAGCATGTCTTATCTAATAAGACGCGTCTTAGCTAAGCCGCGTCTTATTTTAGACGAAATGTGCCGTTTATACTGAAAGTTTGCGTCTTATTTAAGACGCGTCTTATGTAAGATGCGTCTTATTTTTCCCCGTATAAATGGCCCTGATATGGTATGCCTGTGGCTACTTGAACAATCCAGACAGTGACAGTAGAAACAGCAAATCGTTGTCCCATTTTCAGGCAAAGGCAGGGCCTCACTAAAAACCGCTTGGGTGAGTAGGCTTTCTGCATGATGATTATAACGATGATGATTCATTTCCTCTTATTTATTTTTTGCTTTTTCTAGGAATGTTGATCGTTTTCGTGTTAATATTATATATGCCGGCGACTTTGACGATGCAGACCAAACTCAGAAAAAGGGACGCAACGACTAATATAGGTCAGTCTCAAAATTTATTGTTTATCACTACCTTAAAAAATCCATCTTGGCCTAAAGATGTTGCAAGTGGCCCAAACCATCTAGTATAATTGCCTCTAAGGAAATTTCTGGTATTCTGAAGAACATTTTGAAAAACCAAAGAGACAAAACATTAAAAAAACAAACAAACAGACAGACAAACATGTAAACACTCAAAAAACGCCCGGGGATTCTTTGAACTGTATACTTTTCTAGTCAGCTGTGTTCCTTTGTAAAAAGATTTGAAAGATCGAAGTAACATCAAAGGGGAATTTCACAGGCGCAGGGCACAACGTTTTTGTATTTGCTGGAAATGGTGCAATTAGACTGAGCCTTGAAAAAAACAAAAATGTGTTCATGTACACATGTAGTCTAATAAGAGCGCAAGAATTCATTAAAATGGGACTTTTTCATTCTTGGTAGAACCTTTAAAATACCGAGAGGCGTTAGGGATGGAAAATGGTGATATGTCAGACGGTCAGCTAAACGCCTCCACGGAAGGTGAAGGAATTTTTGACGGAGAGCTATTTCTCTATTCCGCAAAAAATGGCAGACTTAATCGTCGCAACTGGAAAATGTGTTGGTCACCTTCCACAAGCGATGGAAATCAATGGTTTCAACTGCACCTTGGTCAATCTAACACTTTCATTACCAGTATAGCAACGCAGGGATGCCCATTTTCGACAGAGTGGACTGCTTCCTACAAGCTGCAATATGGTGACGATGGAGTACATTTCCAATACTACAAGGAGAGGGGACAAAATAAGGAAAAGGTGAATCATTCTTGGAACACAGTCTGGTATCCTACTAGCCTGCGTAGCAGGCGCTTGGAAGTAGCGGTCGAAAGAGAGAACGGGCGCGCGCGAGGGAGACACGCGAGGGGTGAGGGAGCTACCTCTCCCCTCGCGTGTCTCCTTCTCGCGCGCCCGTTTTTTCTTGTGCCCACTAGTCCAAGCGCCTGCTACGCAGGCTAGTATCCTACTCAAAAGATTCTTGTGATAAACTAAGTGCTCTGGGACATAAGAACTGTCTCTTCATCATTTAACCATTTATAACAATCTCTTGTATAGGTCACAAACATGATTTAGAACAGTAAGGGAATAATGCATTAGTGTATTACTTTAGTTTTATTGGCGACAAAAGCGAGATAAATCTACACACGTTTTTTCTTACAACCATCAGATAATTGCAAACGGGTTTGTGTTGCAGGTTTAACTAGGAATCAATCTATAACTTGATGGAAAACGGGTGGAAATTACTGATTGTTAACAGGATTGATTAGTTCCCTTTCATCAAAACTCCTGAGCCCACCCCTGTAATTCCCTCTGTGAATTCTAGTACAGCAATTACGAAATGACGATTTTGACCTTCCAGATTTTTAGTGGAAATACAGATGCAGACACTGTTATCACGCACGACCTTGATCCACCAATAATTGCGAAGTATCTCCGCTTTCGACCAGTCACCTGGGGGAGCCGCATAGGAATGAGGGCGGAGGTATACGGCTTTAAAGGTAATAATACATGTTGTTCAATAAATTCTATGAAAAATACTTGACGATAAAACGTTACCCGCTGTGCTTATTCGTAAAACAAAGGATCAAGTTATCATACTTAGTGTCATCAGAAACTTACTGACGAGACCGATGATTTAATTTAGCTGTGTTTCTCTAGGTCATGCACTCAGCAAGTTAGCTTAATTTGTTGAAGTGCAATGAATGTTCAAATAGTTTCTATTATAACTGGATTTAATTTTTAATGTTAGTAACAGCGAAGTACAACATCGTTTTCCTCTAGAAGCTTTTAATAATACTAGGCGGAAAAACTATTTTAAGTTATTAGTTTAGGGCGAAAACTTTTGTATTTCCAAAAAAATTGAAGCTCTCTCAACGAAATTTGTTCCAAAAAGCCTTTTTTGTAAGAAAAACAAACAAACAAAAAACAAAAACAAAAACGAAACAAAAAAAAAAGACAAATCCTACAATATAAATTCCATTAGGCAGGCCCTACAGCTGTGGAGACTAAAGCATGATATCCCAGACAATAAACCTGCCTTAAACTGGAAGCTAACTAAGAGTAAAAGTTCTAAATTAGCATGTATAGATGCTCTCGGCATGGAAAGCTAGGGAAGCAATTACAGATGATCAGTTCACAGCGTCTTCAGACGCTTCAGGACTTCCCTTGTCAGACTGAAAAAAGTAAAAACTGGACCTGATAAGGGACACAGTACATGCTTTATCACTTGTTAAAAACTCGAGTGCGAAGCTGTTCGTGGCTGTTCGTGGGTTAAAAAATTCAATACTTGTTCAGGTATGATAAAACTTGTCGTCTGCAGATGCGTCTGAAAATGTCCCGAACGAAGAGAAGCAATGTATAACGAGCAAATGGAAAGGTCAGAAGAAAGTGCTAAATCCAAATATCCCGAAACTAACATGGCTCTTAACACCTTCAATAGTGCAAACCACCCCAGGTATGATGGAGAAATCTCCATTTTTTCTAATAATCTCTTACACGTGCTCTAACTCCGTTTTCGCTTCCATGACATTTCTTTTGTCATTGGACAGATTTAGTCAATCCCGTTTACAGGTTTACGGCAAACGTCAATTTGTACCATGTGACCAATTTTTTCCTTTTAGAGCGTTCTCACATGACGTCATGGCGGCCATATTAGTGTTCCGAAACAATGAAACGATTGTCATGTCGGAATTCTACACGAATTCTGTGGGAATGGAACTCTTTTCTTAAGTAAACGCTTTCTGTTGTTCCATTAAATTTGTATTAAGCTGGCTACGTGAGTGAAAACGCACTCTACTAGTCGTTTGCTGTTCATAATAACTAAAAAAAAAAATTCATCTATTAAAGTTATTTAAAACTGTTTTTATATTTCTTCTTCTTCTTCTTCTTCTTCTTCTTCTTCTTCTTCTTCTTCTTCTTCTTCTTCTTCTTCTTTTTCTTTTTCTTCTACTTCCGCTTCCTCTTCTTCTTCTTCTTCTTCTTCTTCTTCTTCTTCTTCTTCTTCTTCTTCTTCTTCTTCTTCTTCTTCTTCTTCTACTTCTTCTTCTGTTTATTGTTGTTTTTCAGGTCACTATAAAGCTCTTGGTCGAGTAATAAGTGCACAGTACCTAAAAGAACGTCTGACATTGAAAGATCCCAACTTTAACGCTGCTACACGAAATACCATGGAGCTAGTTGAACAATTAACCATTTTAGCAGACATTTTCTACATTGAGGTAAATAGACTTAAAAAAATTATAGTAATGTTATTGTTGTTTTGTTATTTTATTTCATTCGGTGATAATTGTGCGAGTAAGAATTCTTTGTGCTAACCTGATTTTTGCAGTTCGGGAATGCAATTGCAAAAAAGATGTGTCCCTTTTAATTTTAATTCCGGGTAAACCAGTTTTGCTGCTCTAATTAATCCAGCAAACCTAATATTTTTCGGAGCCCGAGGTGGGAAGGGTAAAATCGGGTGATGGCAGAGTCGATCTAAGTTCGGTAAATTTCAGAGGTCACCGTTGATTTGATAAGAAAACAAAGATTAGAGTTAATATCGAGTTGTTATCCCACTAGAAGAGCTTATTAGCGTATTCCTTTCCTTGACTTAGCGACTGAGGATCGCGTACTATTTACGACCACAATATCTTGTTTTCTCGCAGGGTGTAATTGAGTTTTATGGTATTAGAAATATAAAGATACTCGCCAGAGAAATTGTAGCTTTGGAGGGAAGTAAGATGAAAGTGACCACACCAGATTGGATCCAAGACTTTCCAGTCAGAAGAACTGGATATGACGGAAATGGAAAAGATGGAGAAAATGGAAACGATGGATTGCCTGGACCTTACAGTATAATTATTATTCAAGATAAATGATTAATGGAAACTTTTTTTGAGTTTTTCAATGTACAATCGTAAATCTCGCCTCGTATAGGCAATTTACAAATGCTTCTTGAGATTGAATTATTCAAAACAAACAAACAAACAAACAAACTAACAAAAAAGTAGAAGAAAAGAAAATCAAAATTGCATCAAGTCTGGACAATCCCAGTTCCTATTTCTACAACAAAAGATGTAATATGTTGCTCTAATGGATATATTTATCATTTTCTTGATTATATAAAGTTGCTGATTTTTGTCAATGCCAATGTCGTTCATTATGTCTAAGAAAGTGGAGCATTCGTCGAGGAAAACGCCAAGGAAGCTCATGGATAGATTTACAAATTTCACACATCTGTAATTTCTACTCATTTCTTTGATGAAGTTAAGATATTTTTCTTTTTCACGCACTGCATTGTTATTAAGGTTAGGCTCGAAACCAACTGTTAATTGTATACATATAAGCACTTGTACTGGATTAGAAAAGAGGAAGAAGAAGAGGAATAGAATGTGTCCTTCGCGGGCTTCACGGCCAACCAAAGCGGTTCAAATTAACTTTAGGGCATCTTCTTCTTCTTTTCGACACCTGAGTTATGTTATGAGCGTTTAAGGCCATGTCAGATACCCGTGTGAGCTCTATTCAGATTTTTCTCTTCTATTTCCCGGCTTCATAAGCCCTTCTTACTGCTCTTTTTTTCTAGTCCAAATATTCTGTGACGTAATTAGAGGAGCCTTTGATATAAGTTCCAATGCCGGGAATGGCCACAAAGCACAGGATGGAGGACCAGGTGCTGACAGACTAGACAACACTGAGGCGGTAATAAGTATTTTTTTTTGGTAACGTTTAAACATATAGTACATCCCTATGCCTTATTTCCTCACTCAAACCTTCTTAAGGTTTGATCAGCTGACTTCGGATATAATTTCGTTGCAACTGACAAGCTAAAAAAAAATATCCATATAGTTCAAAAATGCATTTTGGTATGCAAAAAAATTTTCAATTTCTTTTTCTTTTCTTTTGTAACGTGACAAGGTAAAACGTGTGAAGTTCGAGGAGTTTGTAGGCCTTTCCCCAATCCCCAGCGCGACTATTTCACAGTTCGTAGTTTTTCATAATGTGGAGCTCGCAAACGTGATCGGTCTCCGGTATTTTTGTTTTTATTGCGAGTTTCTTTGTTTGTTTGTATGTTTTCAGGTACCAGATAAAACAAACAAGGACTGTGAAGCTTTAGGCTATGAGAAATGCGGGATAATAAATGGGGCCAAAGGTCTAAAAGGGGAAAGAGGAGGAGATGGGGGAAATGCAGGATTGGCAGGTAAACTGGACTTCATATTGTGGATTCTGGATTCCACTTTTGGTTAATGGAACTTGGATTCTGGATTCAAATCGTTAATAGGATTCCGGAATTCCGGACTCCAGAAGAAAAAAATTCCCGTATTCCGGAATGCGATCCCTTTACATGGGGAAAAATGCCGGCGCGAGTTCATCGAACGTCAATGTTTACATTTTTGCTCGATCATTAGTGTATATGTTGTAGTTAATTTTTTATCTCAGGTAATTTTTCTTTTTCTTTCGTTTCAACTTCATTAGCATACATTATTATAACCAAAAACAAAAGAAAAACAAAAATTACCTGACATAAAAAATTAACTACAACAATACGTTTGTCCATTTAGCTGGCTCAGATGCACTTCTTAAAAGTAGTTGTGTCATGAAATTCACCGAAACTTAAACAGTGAGAACTGCTACCAAACTTAATGAAACATAGAACTAGCTGCTAAGACCATAAAAAGAATTAAGGTGTAAATAACACAGGAAATACAAAAGAAAGCACGAAAAGACAAACTTGGTAAGTCTGTTAAGGTGATTCGCTAGTAAAAGACCCTAACATAGATTGTAGATGAAACTTGGTACACTGATGAAACAAGTCGAGAAGATGATAAAAAAGTTATAAAAAGAGCGGGGTCACCGTGCTCGTTTTGACGTCACAATGCTGACAAACACGGCTATTTTGGACCCTTTGACAAAAACCGCGCGCAGCCCAAAGCTAGACAAAAAGGAGAGATGTTTTCGATGATGCATGTGGAATTGCACAGAATTTGACTTTATTGTATTGTTTATCCACTTACATACCAGAAAAATGCCTTTTAATGCTCCTGTTTTTACTTTACGCACCAAAGTAGAATTGAATTGGACACGCGCTATTCGACCCGTGATAGCTCAATCCATAAAATTTAGTAAAATTGCCAAAAACCTGAACATAGATTTGTGCCAATTTTTTTCTCATCGAAAGGAACTACTGTTCCTATTAAAATCATGAAATAAAAAATGGGGGTCTCCGTACTCGTTTTTGCGGTAGAGCTGCAGAAAGTGCGCACCAAATGCGTTTTCTCCGATTTTTGAGACAGGACTGGGGCGAGTTTCAAAATAGAATGTATGTGAAAGGGGGAAGAAAGCATTAAAAAATCCGTTTTTACAGAATTTACAACGAGATATCACATTTAGGACACAATGTGATAAAGAAAGCATTTAAATGAAAATCAAAGTGAGTAAGTACAATTTAAGCATCCACTATTGAACTTCTCCGGGCCGAGAAGAAGTCGAACTCAGCAACACGCGTACTGCTTACGTTATGCACATTCCCAACACATTGAGTCTCACCTCGGCAAGAAACAACCGCAAGCAAAAATTCCAAGAGCGTTTCTCTTCAGTCAACTTCATTTTAATAATGTTACTTCCCATGCTCTTTTTTACGGCGGCCATCTTGTTATGCGCAGAAAGAGATGCGCAGTGCAAAACCAGGGAATCACCTTAAGATGGAACCCATCAGGAAATTGGGTAATTTCACTTTTCAGTGGACCAAAATCTTGTACCAGAATAATTTACAGAATATTGCATTCTTTTTTAAAGATGTTAGTAATAAATCATCTGTAGTAATACCAAAGAAAATTTCTAGTGGAAGTCCGAGAAAATAAATGTCAAATTTCACAAGAATTGGGATTATACTGGTAAAATTCTAAAAATTTCTTGTGTAAGATGTAATTTTGTGAAGTTTGACATTCATTTTCTCCGGCTAAAATGAGAAATTTTTTTGGCTGTTACAACAGATGATTTATTACATCCTTAGCCCTTGAAAAGTGTGAGAAAGAATGTAATATCCTTTAAATTATTCTGGTACAAGATTTACAAAATTAAAATTACTCAATTTCCTGTTAAATTTTGTGTTAAATCATTTTCCTTCTTTGAACTGACGTTTGATACAATGCTTGGGAGCCATACTATACTAGTTTGACAAGAAGTTGTTACGATAATTTCTCAAGTTCCATAGGGAAAAAGGACGCACATGGGCAATGAACTATAGAGCCTTGAAACAGCCCTTAACCCAAGAATAAGGCAAGTCTTAAAAGACGAAGGTTCAGCACATTTATAACTGTCTTTTATACATTTTCATTGGAGGTAATGGTGGAGCAGCCGGACGAATAACCCTACGCTATACTAAATCTACCGGAACAGTTCAGTTAAAATCATGCGGAGGAAAGGGGGCCCCGCCAGCACAAAATGGACGTGGGGGCAGCGGTAAGACGTTCTGAATTCAAAATTCTTGCCTGTGTGAATTTATTGGGTACGTTATCGATTACCTCAGGAGCCCATAACCCTGAATACCTTCAAATTAAACTAGTCACACTTTTCACACGTCAATATTTCCTTTTCCCACATGATATAACATTATTGTTCGCTTAAAAGTTATCGCTTTTTCTGATTAGCCTCAAATCCTCCGGCTAATTCTTCACAAGCAGCTTTCGGGGAAAAAAAATTTAAAAATTTAATATACTATCTTTGACGTCAATTACCATGACGTCAACAATTATACATTACCACTATGCAACCACTAACGTCACGTAAGACAGCGGTGCGAGAGATTAGCTGTTTAATGGCATGAAGTCGGGGCAAATTAAATTCAACAAATTGACGAGAAGAATTCACGATTGTGTGGAGACTTTAGTTAATTCTGCTTCTTCGAAATTTTCTCATTTATCTGACACTTTTGAAGACTAAAACTAAAATCCAGTTTTTTAAATCAAGGGAGGCTTAAAAGGCACCTGGCAGATTTAGGAGAGAGATTTCACATCTTCCCGCAAGACATCGCTTATTCTGCTAGTGGAATGGGGTTGATTTTACATTACATTATATTGCATTGTCTTGCATACCCTGCGTCTGTTTGTCACCATACAAATATTTTTGAAAATGTTCAGGCATCGTTGCAAGTGTTGATAGGTACTTTGCGTCCTCTGACTTTGAATTCAAAAAGTGGTAATGCTAAGTACGTTGGTGAATTATTTCAGGTGGCAAAGGCGGCCAAGGAGGGCGTGGTATTAAATGCAAGAAACATAGAATACCTCGAAAAGTTTGCAAAGAAAAAGGGGGCCCACTTGATAGAGGACCAAACGGAGACATTGGGGATACTGGAAGCCCTGGAACTAGTAAGATGAAATGCACATATTCAATTTGTTTACTAGTTGTGTGTTTCAGTCAAATTCGGCCAAACCTGCCACATACGTTTCACACTAAGTTTATTCCTTTGAATAAGAAAATAAACCTAAACTTTCGTCTTTCGTCAAGGACGTTCTTCCTTTTTTGTACATATATGCTGGTGACGAGATTGAATTACGGAAACAAATCGGAGCACCATGGGTAATAAAATGTGGTTAACAATGCTATTTGATCCAAGAAATCTGGGTAGTGACAAATCGCCCGCCCGTACGAACGTACGTACGTTAGCGGATGTGAAATCCCACACTTACTTGACATGTACTTGATAGTGGACACCCATGTTATGGTCAATTGATAGCTGTCAAAAAAGGTATCGCTGACCAGTGTTATATTTGATACTACGACACCCAAGTGTACGTTCCGATAGCGTCTTGTTACTTAATCAATATACTGACATATCACTGGATGGCCTAATCGGAATCTAGATTTGCTATCAACTAAAAAAGCCAAAAAAATTATAAGTCACAATTCATCGCGGACAAAACAATAGCCCACGTTCGAAATATAAAATTCTAACATGACTCCGAGGCTTTCTCGGGTCATATTTTCTATGTTTGATTTGGTATTGTATGTGCTCAAATCTCTTTTGGAAACTGAAAAAGAATGGAGTCGTGAAAATTTTGCAATTTTGGCCCTAAAGCCTCGGAGTCATATTTAATTATATTTTAATATATCGAACATCGGCTAGCGGCCTCATCTACGGAGTAAAAAAGAACGTTGTTAAAACTCATGTAAGTAACGGTGTGACTGATTTTGCCCCGAATTTCAGCTCCTTCTGACAAAGGTTCGGATGGTGTGGCGAAGAAATCTTTCATTGAATCTGGGACATTAGACGCGGAAGTCAAAAGAAACTTTCCAAAAGAACTACTCCTTCTCATGAGGCGACAAGCTGTAGACTTGTTGCTAGGCGACAGTTATGACCCACAAGGTAGAAGCACATTGAAGTTTATAAAAAGTATTCTCGAAGATAGAAAAGATTTGGAGCAAATGAAGAAAGGTATGAAAGGGATAGTTATGAAGGTTAAGCTATAGCGCAAAACAAGATGAAAAGAATGATGTCCTCTAGTAATTCTTCGCCTTCGTGGTCGTCTGTAGAGAGCTTTTAAAACGCAACAGGACGGCAGAGAGGGAAAGGCAAAACTTCTGTGTGTGACAAAGGTGACAGGGCTGTTAGTTGGTTGTTTTTTCTGTGATGTTCATATTACTGTGTCCTGGTCTTTTAATCAGAAAAGATCTTTTTAAAGGAAGGTGAAGTTTAGCTTAAATATTATCAAGCATAACTTTTTATTGTCCCGATTGTCGCACACCGTTTGCTCTCTTCCTTCCTTTGCCGTCCTTTTGTGTGTTTTCTCTAGTAGCAGTGACAGCAGTATTTGTAGAAGTTGATGTTGTAGTAGTAGCAGTATAAAAGTCTTTTAACTCAAAACGAGTTTAAGAGCGTAATTAGAGCACATTTAACGAGCATCTAGGTCTCTTCACGTCACCAGGAACGGTCCAGTTTTCGTGCCCTTTCACTTTGTTGTTGTTTCGCCGTGCACCGTGCCACCTAAATATTACAACTTCACCAAAATAACCCTATTAAATTACTTTTAGATGTCAACAGGAGGCTTGGATTTTTGGGCCAGTACGGCTATGACATTTTTGGAAACAACGGGTTTTTTGCTCCTCTTTTAAAGTGGGAAGCACTTAAAGAAGACGTCGAAGACCTAATGAGCGCTGCCGAAACTTATGAAACAGCATTCAACAATATTATATCCACAGTAACAGACAAGGAAAACTTCCAGACGGTCAGTCAATTGGGTCACTTAACAATTTGAAATTAAATAATTAATTACTTGACTAAGTAATTAATTATTTAAGATTCTTTATTTAAAAAGTAATTAATTAACTTAATTAAGAAAATAATTAATTATTTCTGTAAGTAAGTAAGCAAGTAATGCAAGGGAAAAAGATTACGGGGAGTTAAGGTTTTCACTTTTATGTGAACACAGTCGGAGACGAGATCATCGTAATCAGAGGGGTGAAGCTTCAGATTCTGCTTTTAATGATCTAGAAATTACTTAATTTTCGGATTTGTAAGCAGAAGCGGAAGAACCAAACCAATCACAAGCTCAGGGGTTGGAACGAGCCCTGTGATTGACAAATATACTCCCAAATCTACTGGCGAAACCTAACAAAAACTGTTTATTTATTTGTTTATTTATTTATTTTTCCTCCATTTATTTATTTATTTATTTTACAAGCCATTTATATTGTATTACAAGATTTGAAGATGAAGATGATATTTGCAGAATTAAATATCAGGTTACAAGAATAAATGGTGAGGCAGGATATAGTTAAACTAATTACTTGCCCTTTGATTAAATTACAGTTTTATTTAGGTTAAAGAGAAAAGTATAAACCCTATAAACTATGAAAAATATATGAAAAATATTCAAAAGAGAGGAAAAAAGAAAAGCACATACACACACACATAAAAAAAATATGACATTTGAGAGTCTATCAGTGCTGCGATGATTAATACTGAGCAAGATGATAGTTGGAAAGTGCTCTTTTAAACAATTTTTAGTTGTTTTTTGACGTATAGATAAAGGAATATCATTCCAATAATAGCATCCTATAACTGTTGGACAGAATTTTCTTAAATTTATTCTAAAGCTACTGGGATTTAGGTGTTGCAGGGATGCACTTCTTGTGTCATAATTATGTTGCTCGGATACCGAGGCCAGCGTGAAATTACACGGCTTTTTATCTACAAAGTGATCATAAATCAGTTGGCAGGTATTTAGCTTAAGAATGTCAGGAGTAGATCGTAGTAGCGGAGTTGGAAGAAAATGGAAATGTCCTGATAAGTCTGAATCTGATTCTCGACCAATTTCGTCACACGCATGTTTTCAGATAAGTCTCCGTTTTCTTAATTATTATTTTTTTAATTGTATATTTTATTTTCTCAATGTCATTAGGTCTCTAATCCGACTCCGCTGGTCGCTAATGGCCGGAAACCCGCTTGCCCTGTCAACACCACTTTAACGAATCTTCACTGCTAAGTTTTTTGCCTTGTTTCAATTTTTGTTTAATCACTCTTTTTAAGTACTCTTTATCTATGCAGATGGCGTCAAAGTTAGCAGATGTATCATCCAAGCAAGTTAAAGCCGAAGTAACACGTCTCGAAGAAGCCAAGTCGATAGCGGAAAAGCTAAAGAGGATGTATGTGAAGGTACCTTAGTTTTTATTTTCATCACGTATTGATTTCGAATTACTCTTAGCGGAAGAATTCGGAATTGAGTCCCCCCTCTCCCCCTTCCATCTCCCCCCCCCCCCCAAAAAAAGAAAAAAAGTCTCGTAACCATGAGATAAGTGAGAAGAGGCCGATAGAAAAGAAGAAGAATGTGTACGGAATTTAATATTGGTCACCTAATAAATTATTAGTCCACCCACCATTTTAATTTTTCTGTTTCTGCAAAGGCCATTCAAACACAGGAGGGAAGGATGAAAGATATACTTGTAAAAATCCAGTCCACATTACCACAGGCTCAGAAGAAAGTAGCCCAGAAATTATCACGGGACGAGTTCATTGCAATAATGCAAGGGATTACAGCCTTTACTAGTTCCATAGCAGGAAAGAGTCCTTCCGGCTTCATTGACGGAGCACTAAATCTCGCCTCTTACAAAATCAATAAACCATGCCGCGCTTTTCTTGAGTCTTGCCTCGGTAGCATCAAGAAATGGATGGCGTTTGGAGAGAAGTACAAGCCGCTTGAAGACTCTAGTGACCTGAACTTTGATAATGTCAAAGTTGATTCCGTCCCGGACATTATGAAGGTTTGTACATAATAGCATCCCAATGCTTCAGGCGAGGGAAATTATGAGGATCACGAGTATACCATTTGATTTCCTATTAATAACAAGGGTGACGAATTATGTTCGCAATCGTGGTTTTTGACATGTTTATCCTGGTCTTATCGATCGAGAACTCCACGCTCTTAAAAGTTTAACCAAGCTCAGAATTTTCAGAATTTGTTCGACAAAATACCTGTTAGAATCCTTTTTAATTTGCTCTATCTTGTGTTTAAGTTTTCTAAAGCGTCTTTTAATGTCCTGACATCTTCATTTAAAACATTTCAAACGTTGTAGCCATCTTGGCACTGAGAAGCACGGAAGGTTGCCATGACAATTTGGTGATTTCAAAAGTGAAATTATAAATTGGTATAGGAAATAACATGATTTGTAGTAATATTTGGCAGAAATACCACGACGGCTATTTCGAAATTGTTGTACGTAATTTCACGAGCCGCTAGGCGAGTGAAATTTGAGAATTTTGGGTATTTGTGGTATTTATGCCAAATATCACGTACAAATCATGATATTGTTTGTTCATACTACTACCCCCAAAAGGTTTGTAATTTTCATATGTAGGTGTTTCAAATTAAGCTGAATTACCACTGCTCTAAGCCAATCAAATTGCTGAAATTTCTCATGTAGTAGTATAAACGCTGAAATTTGGCGCCAAAATTAAGGAGTAATTCGTCACCCATGATCTTACACGTCCTTATCCGCAATGTTAACTTCACAAAAGCAAAGAAATTACTTCCAAATGACAAAATTACTGCTTCATCTAAAAAAAAAAAAAAATTGTTTCTGAAGCATTATATCAAAAGTCACAGAGAAAAAGAATGAACTTTGAGAAACTGTTAGGCTAACAAGTTTTCAAAAACCTCAACTGTAATCCGTTTCAACCTTGCTTTGTTATTTATCAATATCTTCTTTTAATGTTTTTAGCCGTGACACAGATCCTTCAACTCTTGTTGTAGATCCTTGGTACTTGCCTATAACTTAGCGAAGGAGGAAAGTTTAATTCTGACATGCAGAATTTAAAACCATGTGTGAATTAATTACGCTGTTGGATCTTGTCGTAATGACCCTTGAACTATTTCCTCAAATAACCTAGTTTTCCATGGCCAATCTCCTAAAAAAATGACAATAATAACTGCAACAACAACAACAACAACAACTATTTCCATATTTACTAAAATCAAGACGGAATATGATAGACGGAAACTGTTGGGCTACCATAAAATCGTTATTAATTTGTTTTTATTATCATTATTATTTAGTTATTATTAGGTTATTTATTTATTTATTTATTCATTTATATTAACTTTCTTCATTTTTGCTTCATTTAACGTTAACAAATTTAGACAAATCTGGAGTTGAACAAGGGACAATTGGCTGTAGATTTAGTCTGCTTGATTGACGAGAATTCCAAACCAAGTTTTACCAAACAACTTGAGGCCGAAATAGAGTCTTACTTCATTGTTGGGTCATCTCGCATTGATATGATAGGAAAATGCATGGACATTGATAACGAAATTGGAGGATACAACTTTGATATTCCAGTTCTCAAAGATACCGCTAGAGCAGTCAATGAAGTCAAGAATTCAGAAGGTATAAATCGATTACGAAGCTCTTGATAGCGGAAAGTGCGCGCAGCAGAGCTCCATTGGTAATAAAATTCGGCTATCCATGCATCCAGTATATTTGGGTTTTGAAAATATGGTCCGTCCGTACGTACAGCTATTACTGAACGCCTGTCCGTACGTCCGCCCCTTTCCTGTAATAAGTGGATGTGAAATATTACGCTATGGTCAAATGACAGCTGTGCAAAACGAGTATCCACTGACCAGTGTCAGACAACTGTAGGGCAGGTTTAGGTGTACAACTCATTGAGGCGACTTGTCGAGGTGAAGGTCCTTCGCTGACCAGTTATTATTTTCTATTTTCTTTCATTAATTGCACGCTCAAGTGTATTTTTAAAAGAAATTAAAATTGGCTCTTGCTTTTGGTGAAAGTTGAATTATTTCAGAAAGAAATTTCTCAAAATATCCCCCGAGAGCTTCGTTTTTGGCCTTGGCTAAATATACAGCTATTTCGAGAAAGGTTGTCGGAAAAAGTGCACGCGACAATCCCGAAAGGTATTGTGGGTGGTTTTGAGTGCACTGTTCTTCAAATAAATTTGAAAGAATGGCAAGGGATGTTTGCGATGTTATGTTTGTGATTGCTAAAGGAAAACAACAAAAGTAGATTCGACAGCTACAGTCGTTAGGAACAGTGTATTGATCATATCCCATATTACCTTTCAGGATTGTCGCGTGCACATTTTTCCGACAACCTTTCTCGAAGTAATTGTATACATTTCATTCTAATGGTCTAATCTATACAAAAGTCATATACTTAAAAAATAATTAAATAAGGCTGGGTAGGATGTTGTGTATTATTTTTTTGGAACCTATGTTCGCCGTTAAGGACGCTTAATATAATTTTAAACTTTTCCTTTTTTCTTTAAGCATTCTTGCCCCCCTCCCCTCCCCCGGCAAAATTTTGCATAAACTATTGTTCTCTAGTAACTCTGGCTATCCTGATTATTCCTAAGAACATTTTTAAAAAATGACTTACGCAAAATATTGGAGACAACAGAGTGTATTATTGAAAATAGTCAATTCCTTTCATTTAGCCTTTCTAAGTACCTTTAACTCTGGTTTTCATTTATTTCCAATATCTATAAGAGGGATCTTTAAGCAACACTCTCAAGCAGACTTTTACAGATAATCTCCTAAGTACATACAGAGGACTGGAGCAATTGTTTATGGAAAAGCTCTATGAGCTTCAAAAGGCCCTTGCATTCCGTACACTTTGGAATTTGGATGATACACTGAATTCATTTAGAAGGATCGCTTCAGAAAGTGCGCTAGGGATTGGGAGACTCAATGGAATAGTAGAGCTTACAGAAGTGTTTCAACGAATTAAAAACATAAAATCCAAGGCAGTGGCTTGTTTCACAACTAACCCTTACACTACCGATGTAAAGAAATGGACTTTCGATAACACCAAAAACAAAGAGGTGAGCCCTGTTTGTTTGTTTGTTCACATATAAGGGGTACGATTTTTTTTTATGTAAATATTCTTGTTCTTTGGCCATTGTAGCTTGATGACAAATAACACCCGGACTACCTGTTTTTTTTTTGGTTTCCTTCCTCAGTCTGCGTGTTATTTCTTTGTTGTAATTTGCAGTCATATTTTTTGCCTTTTAATTACTTAATATACATGTTGTTATATGTGCTAGCTGCATAGCTGGCTGCTCAAAGTCGGTTTCCTGGACAATGAATAAATAGCAGTAAAATGAACACAGGCTCAGTGCGTCAGTTTGTATTCAAAATGTGCCATTTTAAAAATAAGGGATTAAAGCTACGGTGAAGATGCTCAAACCAGGACACCTGGAAGAAGATTGTCCAATCACAACGTTTTCCGAATACAAAAGATTCTCATTTTTTTCGCAAATTGTAATTGAATAGGCCATTTCCGAGTTCCAAAAAATCTCACTTTCAAAGCGAGGCTAAGTGCGAAGCCATTGATATGAAAATGATTTTTAATTATGATGCAAATAAAACTCATTTTCACGACAAAGGTTTCGCACTTAGCCTCGTTTTGAAAGTGAGATTCTTTGGAACTCGGAAATGGCCTATTGCTCAGTTTGAACTATTAATAATAATGATAATAATAATAATAATAATAATAATAATAATAATGACAATAATAATAATAATAATAATAAGTCTTTGTTTCATCAAAAGATAAAAATACCTATCTTATGTTCCAATAGTACGGAAGATAAAAAACCATGATAAAAATATCTACGTATAGATATATATATATATATACTGCAAAAAAAAGTATGTCATTACAATAAATGGAGCTTAAAAATAAATCAATTTACAAAGGTGTTCATAAAACGCTCTGTATTAATTTTCGGACGTGCGCAGCCTTTTTTCCTAAGATTATGTACATACGTCTTCTGGACAGGAATGATATCTTTCAGTGGGTGGCAATCCGTTGATATTAATTTCTTTAAAATGTTTTGGTCTTGTTTATTTAAAAGGTTCTTGATAAAAACTGGAAATGAACTATACAACCGTTGAAAACTTTATTTTGAAACCGTTCGAGCTTACCTGACCTGTCAGGAAACAGCCCTCATATTTGTGAATGTTTTTTTAGATGTTTGAAAAACTTGCTACAGGGACAACAACATTTAGCATCGATATTAGGCGCAGTTGCAAGAAGTGTTTCAACATTCGTTTATTGAAGGTGATCCTTGTTTGCTTGTCTTTGTATTTAATTGTAGAAATTATGCCTGATATTTTAAATCCATTCTGCCTTTTTTATAATTATCTTTAATTATTTTTATAATTATTATTATTATTATATTATTGATATTATCGTTATGGTTATCGCCATTGTTATCGTTAACTTTTATCGTTTTCATTGCTATTATCATGGTCATTATCAATATTATTACAGTGATTTTGTTATCTCTGCGTCCTGCGTCCCTAACGCATAAAAATCCCTAAAGACGCAAAAATAATTCGTAGCATACGTCCGTAGTGCGCAAAGATCGATCGATCGATCTGAACATGTGAATTTGTATAGGCAATAGCATGATTTGTAGTGATATTTGGCGTAAATATCACCAGTGATATTTCAAAATTGTTATACATATTTTTACGAGCCATTAGGCGAGTGAAATTTGAGACAATTTTGAAATATCACGAGTGGTGTTAATGCCCAACATCATGTACAAATCATGCTATTATTTTTTCATACTACTACCCGCAAAAGGTTCGTAATTTTCACATGTAGGTATTTCAAATTAAGCTGAAATACCACTGCTCTAAGCCAATAAAAAAATGCAGAAATTTCTCATGTAGTAGTAGAAGTCCAGTTCCGCTTGACGGGTCGGTATGCAACCACTAGCCAAATCCACTTCGGTGAATAATTGTTATTTCTTTTAGTTATATATCGAGCTCTATGGTACCGAGGAACAACCCACTAAAGTGCCCAGAGAGATTCACCTTCAAATCCGTCGCCTCAGCAGTTCCTACTTCCGTACATCTGACTCAACATTTAAATCATACCGTCAACCTCTAGTGGGATACAGGACCCTCAGGTTTGACCGGTTTACCATTAGCGGCGAGGCAAAGTGTGGGAAGGAACAAGGCAGTAAGTAATGAATAGGCGAAAAATTGCTTTTTCCCCAAGGAATTCCCTGACTCTATGCAATGGCTGATCCAGACCTTCAGATTACGGGGGGGGGGGGGGGGGGGGGAGGAGGGGAAGTCATCCAGACCCTGAGATAAGGGGAGCGGGGTCGGGCCTCTGTTTGGTCTAAAAATAAGGGGTAAGGAGGGATGGGGGGGGGGGGGATTGGATCCGCCACTGCTATGATACCCTTGACTCTCTTGTTCACATTTTAAACTGGACACAAAGTTCTAAACTAGGTATGTAAAAAGGGGTATCATTTGTCAGTATACGAAAGGAGAACCTTTTTTGTCAAAAATGGTGTATATTTATGCATGTAGGAGAATTTATGGCTTGATCTATTTGTTGATTATTTTTTTATTATATAGACACCGATGATTTTTCCAGTGACGCAACTTTCGTATCCAGTGAAGATACAATTTTTATCCTTCACATGTGAAGATATCACGGTTGTCATGGCTAATTCAGTCTCAGGCAATAGGAAAAGAGCACCAAAGGATCTCGCCTTCGGTGTCTATATAATAAACAGAATATTACATGCGCGCTTGTGGATACGAATTTTATCTCCTTGTGTTCAACTCGACATCTCACTCGTTCGCGCGAGTTGAATACTCGAATGAGATAAAATTCGTATCCACGCGCGGGCATGTAAAATCCTCTATATTCGTCCTATGCAAGGGAATCTGGATTCCGTGATCAGATAATTTTTGCTTGTGGAATCCGGAATCCTGGGCTTTGGAATCCAGAACACAGCTCTAGGAATCCTGAATTTACTAACAATTGGAATCCAGAATCCAAGGACCACTGACAAAGAATCCCGAATCCGGTATCTGGAATCCGGAATCCAAGGAATGGAATCCAGATTCCAGGACTGTCTTGGATTCCCTCAAATATGGGCGATATTTATAATTTTTAGAAAGCACCGGCTACTGCGTCAAAGAACAAGATCCCCGCTGGATCTCGATGTGCAACAATCCACTCAACAAGGAAGGAGGTCTTAGGGCAGATAGCCTGCTTGGAAGTTTGGAGTGCAGAAGTCCTTTTGGAAGTTACGAGTTAAAAATCCCTAAGGATGACGACATGATATGTGAAGAGGACAATGGTATAACGAACACCAACTGCAAAGATCTTGACGTAAGTAGCCACGCATGACTGGCTAATCAGATAAGATTACTCTAATGCCCTGTACTAAAGTCTTCTAAAGTATCTGATGGATAGACTTCAACTTGAGCAGAATTCAGCAGCTCGCCTTGTTAACGCGTCGAGAAAGCATGATCATAGTACACCGATTCTTAGGAGTTTACGCTGGCTCCCTGTACGCTATAGAATTATTTTTATTATACTACTACATGAAAAATTTCTGCAATTTGATTGACTTAGAGCAGTGGTATTTCAGCTTAATTTGAAATACCTACATGTGAAAATTACAAAACCTTTGCGGGTAGTAGTATAAACAAATAATAGCATGATTTGTACGTGATATTTAGCATAAAATACCACTCGTGATATTTCAAAATTGTTTCAAATTTCACTCGCCTAACGGCTCGTGAAATTACGTTTAACGATTTTGAAATATCACTCGTGGTATTTATGCCAAATATCACTACAAATCATGCTATTACCTATACAAATATTGTTACTGACCTAAGGCTCTAAACGGTAAAGCACGCAGAAACTGGATTTTTGATTTCCTTTGAATTTGACCTGAATCCACAAGGGGTAGACAGCGTGAAGAAAAATTTCCAGAAAACGCCTTGGAAAGCCAAAAAAAATTTCTCCACGACTTGGCCGCTGTCACTGTTTCCAGTGCTCTTCGATAGTTTTATTGTTTTTACCTCATGTATACTTCATTTAGAAGAGTCGCGGCTAAAAACGGCAAAATACTAACCCCAACCGGACGGGAAATTTTTTGTTAGCCTCAATGAACTGGGAATTCTACGCGATGGATGATCATGTGTTGTGTTGTAGTTTGGTTAATTGTTTAGTGTCTTTTTAATCATTTGTATTACGTCATTCGGTACATTCGGTAATGGCACCCATCCGGAACATCAGGAAATTAATTTAGGAGAAGATTTGCCACCGTGCGAGCAGAAATGTCTCTCTTGCATGGCTTTTAGCGTTCGTAAACACTTTATCCTGAGTCCTTTCATTCGTTACTGATGACCACAGGGACAGCTCGATTACAACGCGAAAACAAGGATCTAACTAGAAATACGTGTATCGCAGAACCTCGCGAAACAATTACGACGAGCAAAATAACGACGCAAACACTTGGTTTTCTACGCAGGGGGATCCTCGACCCCATGGCACTATGGGAAATCCCTGACAGCGTTTACGAAGTCGTTCGCGTAGCTTGTCTCTCGCGTAGTTGGTTTATTTTCGCCCCACCCCCCCCCCCAACTCCCTGGTCTATTTGCGCCCCCCCCCCACCCCCTGGGGCGTATAACGAACGAACGCTAAAAGCTATGCAAAAGAGAAACCTATTCTCGCAGGGTAATTTGGTTTGGTATCCAACTAACTCCTTTCAATTTATATTCTCCCTAAGCTGAGCAAGTTCACAAACATGAATGTATGGATGACTGTCTTCTATTGGTCTGGGCAATATCCAAAGGGACCAACTGACCCCATCTGTCGGGGCGCAATAAAAAGGGGAAAAACTGCCATCAAACCACATCTGTTGTCCAAGGCGAAGAAGTAACTCAAGTTTCAGTGTTACTGATTAATTGTCAGTTTATTCAACCATTGAATGATTAATTGATTGAAAGATTCAGCTCAAATAAGAACAATGTAGGTACATTGACAATTGCAGGAGTTATAAACCAATGTGGATAAAAGTCGAATCGTTGTAACATAAGTAAAAATAAAGAGATTACAGTGAGATTGTCCTTAGTTTAGTTGACTGGAACTTGGTTTAGTAAACCTTTATTCTTTTAAATTCCCCGCAATTTTTTATCCCCAGCTGACTTAAGCTGGGACCAAAACTATCCTTTTTATCTACTAAGCGTTGCCCATACAGGGTATCTTAAAACCTTTGCTATCTGAATAAGAGTACTTCTACCTTAACACAGTGGAACATCTATTCAGGTAGACTACGAGTAGTCCCCCATTTGTCCTCAGGGATAGTAGAGCGAGGGAAACGCGAGCGCGCGGGTGATTTCCACGCGCGCTCGCGTTTCGCTCGCTCTACTATCCCTGAGGAAAAATGGGGGGACTACTCGTAGTCTGCTATTCAGGGTACACCCTCGGAACCAAGGCAAGTTTCCCTTGGAGAGAAGTGTCCCCAGAATGAAGCTTGGGCTGGGGCTTGTTAATAATTAACCAACAAATAAAATATCCTTATTAGAGAAGAAAAAGGCGTCTGTTCTCGCAGGCTACAGAATCTGCTGCAGTTATTATTTCAAGCAGCTAGATAATGTACAAAAATCTTGATCAACTTATCTCGTACTGCGATGGTGTATGTTGAATTCCAACAAGTGCAGTACATCAATTTAAGTTAGTTAATTCATCTTTTGAAATCCATCGCCATCATGACTAGTGAACACATATTTATCGACGATTTTTGTCAGTGATCAGTCACTTTTTGATTGCTTAAAAGGTGACCACTGAATAGAGGTCAAATACAGGATTAGGGAACCAGAAAAAGTGTCCCTTGCACTGAATAGAGGTGTCCTTTGAATACAGGTAACAAATACAAAGATTATGTGAACATTTTTCTATTAACAAATTTTGTCCCTCGAATTGTCTGCTTTCACATAAAGTCATGGCGGCCATATATGTGTCCCAAAACAATGAAACGGCGGCCATGTTTGTGTGCTAAACCTGTCCTGTGAGAGTTGAACTCTTTTCTTATGCAAACGCTTTCTTTTGTTCCAATAAATTTGCATAGATGCTGGCCATGTGAGTGAAAACACAGAATAATAGAGGTGTCCAAAAGGAGAGGTTCCAATATATTTATTAAATAACCATGCTATTTTACTCAGGTTACAAACGTGTTGGGGTATGGGGTGGGGTTGTGATATTCTCTTGAGTATTTGTCAGTAAGAAAAGACAATAACCTAAAAGACAAGGTGATTCCAAATGGCGACTATCTTTGTGGATTACTGAAAAGTTAGATCACAAAAAAAAATTAGATACCAAACATTTTCCACGCTTGAATTCACAAAGTTAAACATTCTAAGTTCTATTTTCAGTTAATCAGTTTCTTTTTAAGGATGCTGGCGGCAATTAAATCTTTTCTTTACCGATCGCGTTTATTTGTAGACTTACTATCCCTTATTACCTATTTGTTTTTTCTTCTAATTTGTTTACTTGTTTGTTTGTTTGTTTGTTTGCTTGCTTGTGAATTTTCATTAAAAGTCAGTACAAGATTACACTGTAAGTCAAGAAAAATAAACCAAAATAATAATTAAAAAATAAGACAGAATTAAACTGGATATGGAAAAAAAAAATCTTATTGCATACGCTTTTCTTTAACGGCAACCTGGCTTCTTTTACCTGTCTGACCTTGAACTGGCAAGAACTCAAACTGATTTGTCTTTTTGTCGTAGACAGTAGTACCTGTTTTTTCATGAGTAGGTGAAATGAAGCACATCTATATCCCTACTGTGATCTGTTTTGTTAAATTGTTCTATCCGTTCTAGCATCTGATCTGGCCGTCGTCTCAGACGAAAAGGTATTTGAACGAAACTACAAACAAGGTCGATTTTACACATACAGATTTATAATAACTCAGCTGCGCCTTAACGTTAGTTCATTCAACTCTCCAGTCCTGCATACCAGGTAAGTAACGCAAAAGAAAAAAAATGGACAGCATTGTATTATTGAGAAAGCACGTTATCGTTATATCCAAAACATTACTCTTCAATGCTGTCTATAATGTAACAACAAAGGTATGGTTTTCTTCTAAACTAGTAGTTGAAAACTAATCCTGAAACTCTAAATTTACTAGTTCGTGGAAAAGAGCCAAGAAATACCTTTATTTTCATTCACTTTTAATAACAATGCATTGTTTTTTTATTTCGTATAAAGACAAGTTTTGACCGGCCTTCAACCTTATCGGCTCGTTTTAAGCTGAATTCTTGATTTGCAACCACGACTGAGCTTTTTACGCCAAAAAAAATGCTGGAAAGATATAACTCTTTTCTGGTGTATTTCTCTTAATGTATTTGTTCTCTATCCCCGGTCTCTATCTAGTAAGGATGTGGATCCTTTACAGAACCTGCGTTATTGTAACATTATATTTGCCCGCGATTTTCACGACTCAGGCCAAACACAAAAATAGAGACGCGACCAGCAATGAAGGTAACTTTCAAATATATTCTAACACTTTTCAAAAACGTATTATTTGCCATATTGTAACTTAATTCAGTGAATATATTACACCTATCATAACTAAAGGTTCGGTTACCAATGGTGGCATCCACCGTTAAAAATGGCAAAGACCGTTTAAGAAGGGCAAATAGGCCTCGACCATCATTAAACAGAAGAGATGTTGGGAATTGCCGGCGCACACGTTTGACAGGCTTAAAACTTTGCGCAACAGCTCCTAATAACATGCAAAAAGGTGTGAAAACTGACGCAACATGTGACACTCTACAATGTTACATCGGGAGGGAGTTTTCGGCCGTTTCCTCGGAGCTTCATCGTTTGCATAATGTATAGGTACGTATCTTTGGTAGAAACGGGGCCCATGACCCTCTGGTAGAAATGAACCGCCGCAGTTAGAAAAAAATAAGAAACAAACAAACAGAAAACTAGCGAAGATTGAAACATCTTTTTTATAGTGGGTTTGGCTCTTTGTAAATGATTTGAAAGATTCAACGCAAAATAAACAGATATTATTGATGGAATAAAAACGTTACCGAAAAGAGTCCCGCAACTTTTGCGCATCACAATTAAATACATATTAACCGCTACAAAATGATGGAAATAAGGGACGAATTTAATGGAAACCTTATTTTTAATTCTTGATAGTGCCTTCAGAATGCCGAGAAGCATTAGGAATGGAAAATGGGGATATGCCAGACAATCAGCTAAGCGCCTCCTCGGAAGGTGAAGGAACTTTTAATGGCGAGCCCTTTCACTACTCCGCAAAATATGGCAGACTTAACCGTCGCTACTGGCCGATGTGCTGGTCACCCTCCGAAAGTGATGAAAATCAGTGGTTCCAAGTGCACCTTGGCAAATATTACACTTATGTTACCCGTATAGCAACTCAGGGATGTCCATTTTCGACAGAATGGGCGGCTTCCTATAAGTTGCAATATGGTAACGACGGAGTAAATTTCCAATATTACAAGGAGAGGGGACAAAGTGAGGACAAGGTGAAAGACACATGTAACGTTCATTCTTACTAAAATACATTTACTATTAGAGGTTATTGTTAGCCTCTCAATGAACAACAACTATAACAATCATAACAGTTTGGTAGTCGTCTCTTCAAGTTCTAGTTTTCGCGTTCAAACAATGATAATAAAAGGCGTGTTTGGATCTGTTAGGTTTTTAGTGGAAACACAGATGAGGAAACAGTTGTTACACATGACCTCGATCCACCAATAATGGCGAAGTATCTGCGCTTTCGACCAGTCACCTGGGGGTACCGAATAGGAATAAGGGCGGAGGTATACGGCTGTAAAGGTAATAACACAAAGCTAGTATGAATTTTAAGTTTTTCCTCCTGAGGATGAAATAGCTCACTCTTGAATAGAAGGTTCAAGTAAATAAATAAGTTATCAAGGCGTGTCAGAAACTGGCTTGTGGCAAGACCGACAATGACAGGAAAGTTTGAGGTTCCGCGCTCAGCAACTTAATTAGTGCAACTTGTTGTTCAGTAACATACAGCGGAAAGTTTAAATGGATACATATTAAGAGAATTTCATACAAAACTAGTTGGGATGAAAAGCCCTGGTAACTTAAGAGGGAAGGGTTCAACAATAAGATGTCTCAGCGATTTTTCAAGCAATATCATCAATTCAAAACCGTTGGTTTGACCTTTCGGGCCATGTATTAGTAGAAACAACCGACTGCTTAAGTATAAGATTGTATCTCAGTGAAGACATTCAGCTTAGCAGGGACAAACCCGAAGCGAATCGAAGGTATAGTATAACTGGCCACGTAGGAAATTGCAATGATGGTCACAAATTTAAATCGCGGACTAACGAGCTTTAAATGAAAGGCTCTTTATTTAAAAAAAGATTATTATACTTGAAGTTTTTTTCTGTTGGTAAACTTTTACATTATAGACGGATTTAAATAGACAGTTTTTCAAGCATTATTGATAATTAATAAGTTTAATTCAAAGGACAAAAGCACGATCGACAACAAGCGTAAATGAAGTAGTGTTTGCCATCTGATCGTGTCAAAATTTCCTTCATCCAATCAGAAACAATAACCAGATCTAGGTAGTGACACGTCATCAGTATGCAATTTCTGCCGTCGCTTCTCAGACGTCATTTCGCAGGGAAACCAGTGGTGACGTCGCGAGATGCCGGCTGTTTTCTCAGGCTAAAAACTAACGACGCGTAAAACTTTTTAAATTAAGCGTGCGTAGATGCTCTTGGCATGGAAAGCGGAGAAATCACAGACGGACAGATCACGGCATCTTCAGAATGGAGTAGCACGCATGCGCCCAGCCTCGCCCGACTAAACCGTATAAAGGAGGGAAATAAAGCCGGATCTTGGGCAGCCAAGACAAATGACGTAAATCAGTGGCTCCAGATTGAGCTGGGTAGCGATTACACCAAAGTTACTAGGATCGCAACGCAAGGAAGAAGTGATTATGATCAGTGGGTAAAAACCTACAAACTGCAGTACAGCGAAGATAGGGTGAACTATCAGTTTTACAGGGAACAAGGACAAACGGAAGACAAGGTATTTAAAAAGACATATTTTCTAGCGCAAGGAGTGTACAATTTAACCCTGATTTAAAATACGGTGAGCTGCCGCTTATACCTCCCCACCCTTAACTTACAAGCCTTCCAAGTTATAGGCTCAGCTACTTGTAAACGAAATAATACATTCCTTATATTAAAAGACCTTCCCCGGATATAAGCGCCCCCCCCCCCCTCCCCGCTCCACCCACCCCACTCCAAATGCATTGGAATGACTACGATTTATTGCGACCTTCTGATCCTTGGTTGAAAAACCAGTAAACACAAAACGTATTTCCATCGAACCGCTTTTTCTATTCCGTTTATAAGCCCCCCCGGGTATAAGCCCAGGTCCGTATAAGCCGTATAAGTATGTGAACTGACCGTCTCATGTTTTTTTCATAATATCGAGTAGTTAAAAAAAATCTTAAACAGGTTTTTTAGTGAAGAATGTTGCTGAAAACACAAGATTTCGGCGAGTATCATTAATGATTCTGAAAAAAGCAAAACTTCCCACCAACCCCACCTTAACCCAATATTAACACTAACTTCTCATTTGGGGCAAAATGTTGGTTGGGGGGGGGGGGCGCTGAGGGGGCAATGTTTCCCAGCATCCTTCTATGATCCAAATGGTTGTTCTCTAAGAAAGGTAAGCCTGTCAACTCAAAATAGTCTAGATTTTACAGGACTTTAAGTTGGAAAAATTATGTCATAGTCATAATAAGTAAAAGTTTAAAAAGATATCCGCGTAAGGAAAGTTTTCTCGCATTGGTTGTTTTATTCGTCTTTACAGACAAGTTATCAAAAGTGCGACTAATACACACAAGGCGTACAGCCATTGTCACTGACACTAATGTCGAAATTGTCGTCGTAAAACAATGTATACTTCAAGCGCTTCTTTTCTTACGTCAAGTGCATAAAATTTTATTTCATTTTTTTTTCTTTTACGCACTCTTAAGGACCTATCTGTATTGCTTTCGTTGCTTTTGTTGGTTTCAGTTTCTTTCTATTTTTTTGTTATTTATTTATTTATTTATTTATAGGTTTTCTCGGGTAACACCGATCGGAATACTGTCGTTCCTCATGTCCTCAACCCACCTATCATCGCACCATATATCCGCTTTATTCCAGTCACGTGGCACAACCATATATCGATGAGGGTAGAGTTATATGGCTGTCCAGGTAATCAGTCGCCTCTGGAAAATCGTTTAGAGATGTTTCCTTTTTGTTGTTTGGGCATAGGGGCAGTTTACGCTCCCACGCGTTTTTTTTGTGCAACTTTTCTCTACTGTCCCGGAGCCTGAAACATTTTAGCTTTAACTGACAAAACTCCTCTGTTCTCTAGTTGTCTTAGCTTTACAACTCAACAAATAAAAGTACACTAACAATGCAAAAGTATATTCAGTTTCATCAAACCCTAATATTATTTAGTATATACTAAAACAATTATTCACCTCAGTGTCGGTGGCTAGTAGTGGGTATTTACCTCGCCGCTTCGCGGCCTCGGTATAAATTCTTCTACTAGCTACCTTGACTTCGGTGAATATTTTTTATACAACACTCACTAATAGCACAGTTCAAAAGCCATTTCTTGCTCAGTTATAATGACCTCGCATGAATTTTTGCTCCTTTAAGATGCTCCCAAAAATGGCCCCTACAAATGGAAAGAGTGTGCGGCTGGTCGATGGAAAAGTGACACGAGATTGCCACGTCCAAATATCCCAGAACTAACATGGCTTCTCACACCGTCAATAGTACAAGTCTCTCAAGGTACGTTTGAGAATCGAAGTAAATGTTAAATGTACTTTCAACTGTTAAACTACGAAGCACCGAGGGGCTCTATGAATTTGTTTGAAACTTTTCTTGCTTTAGAGATTGAACTGGAATTTGAAATTATTGGTTTTTGAGGCCGAACAAAAAACCAGATTAGCCGAAGAACTGACATCATACATCATTAATTTAAACCTTTTCGAATCATACTATAATAGTCCATCCCCAAATCCTACAGTATTCCCCATTTTCACATTTCCCATAATACACATTGTACACTCCCCAAAATTTTGCATGATTTTTGTTTCCAATTTTCCCTGGTTAGTACAGTCTTCCCAAGAGCCGGATATTAATAAAGACGATGCCTACGCAAACGTTTTGGATGTAACCAAGGCGTACTTTTTAAAAATTGTATTTTATTGTTGTATATCAACATTTTACAAGAATGTTAAACACGTTAACTATACTTCGTCAACTATACATGTTACAGGTGTATTATATTATAATGGACAAAGTTTAAATCTGTGGTGAATGATGCTATGACGCTAAGATCATGGGACATAGGGCTACCAATTGTCATTGTTTTACCTTGGTTCTCCAATGGTCACTATAAAGCCCTTGGTAGAGTTATAAATGCACAGTACTTAAAAGAGCGACTGACGTTAAAGGATTCAAACTTTGATGCTGCTACAAGAAATTCCATGGAGCTAGTCCAGCGACTAACCATTCTTGCAGACGTTTTCTACATTGAGGTAAATTTCCTTCAATAGACGAACGCTTGTCTCAGTGATTTATTGAGGAAACATTCGAGAAATAGATCAATTCTCGCTCATCCGTTGTTTAAAATTGAAAATAAAAACAGCGTGCATTTAGGGCGTCGACACTCAAGAAAAATCCAGCTGCTTTAACCCCCCTCCCCCCGTTAATTAAAACAACCAGCCTGTTTTAAGATTTTTAAGTTGATCTTGTTGTAAACTACAGTATATAAACCAAAACTCTTACGATTACTGGCAAGTGTTGGACTTTGATAAGAAAGGAGTGGTATGTTTTTACGTATTAAGACCAGTACATCTTGTCTCGTTTCCTCACAGGGCGAAGTTGAGTTTTATGGTATCAGAAATATTAAAATATTCGCCAGAGAAATTGTTGCCTCGAAAGGGGGTAAGTTGAAAGTAATCACCCCAGATTGGATTCAGGAATTTGAAGACACACAAAGAACTCAATTTAATGGAAATGGAAAGGAAGGCGAAAAAGGACAAGATGGAGAGGCTGGACCCCAAGGTAGGCGAATGCCGATTAAGTAGGTCTGTTTAGCGTGCATGTGCTAACAAGAGAACTCATTTCTAGTCAAACCAAACGTATATGCATACATAGGTTTGAAAGAAACAAAGGGAGTTAATGTGTATTATAGTGCGCAATATTTAATTCCATGGGATACTAAGATTTGTTCTCTGTGCCTTATGCTGAGAGCATAAGAATATTTATAATTACGTATTGAATGAGGCTTTAGCAACGAGGCGGTAAATCGACCCACACAGATCGGCGTGTCATTAAGATGCAATTGACGATCCTTTATTTTAAATAGATAAACAGTTCTCTACGACAAAGCAACTCCTTGACGCTTATCAAAAAATAATAATCAAAACATGATTTCCAACTGTGTTATTTACAGTCGAAATTAACTGTGAAGTTATCAATGGCGCTTTCGATGTAAGTTCTAGTGCTGGAAATGGTCATAAAGCACAAGATGGTGGACCTGGTGCTGACGGACTCAACAACACTCCACCTGTGAGTAATAATAATAATAACAATAATAATAATAATAATAATAATGACAATAATAGTAATTATAATAATAATAATTATTATTATTAAAAATTTATTACTTATATTGCGCCAATTACATGTGCATATGATCAAATGCGCATGACATATAAAAGCGTATTAACTAACAAAAAACTATATGATCAAAAATTTACAAAATAATAATAATAATAATAATAATAATAATAATAATAATAATAATAATAATTTTCTGGGGGGTTGGGGTTGCAAAAATAGTGGTTTACAAATGTTCACTAGAACCACCCCGAAATTTTTCAGGTTATTTGACGTAATGGTAAGCAGCCTTAATTCTACCAAAGACACTCACTTTTAATGTCATGTTACCCACCTTGAAGAGTTCAAGAGAAACACCCGCCCGATTTTTTTTTTTTCACTTCACTTGCAATCTGAAATTAGACAAAAGAAGCAATTTTATGGAAATTTATATTACGACGAAAAAATGAGACGCATCCTGAATATTAAGACACAAACTGTCTCGTACAGAAGGCAAATTTCAAATGTGCCTTTTATACGGGAGAGTTTACGTCTTGTTTAGGACGCTTCTTATGTAAGACGTACGTGTCTTATATTTCCTCGTATAATATATCCTAATATTTAAACCACATACTTTTCTTTTTATCAGACAGCTGACAAGACTACCAACGACTGCGAGGCCGTAGGCTATGACAACTGCCATAACGTTAATGGGGCCCAGGGTCCCAAGGGGAAAAGAGGTGGAGACGGTGGAAATGCAGGATTGCCAGGTATGTAATGCTTGGGTCTGGCTCACAAAAGCAATTGAAACAAACGCGCATTTGGACATTCTACATGTACATCCCAACATGATATGCGGATTTGATTTCGATTTTCCTCGAAAAAAAAATTAGCTAGTGTCCAGCCGCGCCAGCTAGGAGAGCCCGATTGCAAGTCCGACGCGCTGACCTTTCGATCGGCCACCCTTCCCGCTTTCACGATGTTAAATTTATTTTCTAGGCAAAGGAGGGACAGCCGGACGTATAATCATTCGTTATACGAAGCATACTGGAACAGTGCAATTACAGACCTGCGGGGGTAAAGGAGCACCGCCAGCCTTGAATGGACAAGGTGGCCAAGGTAAAGGGGCTTTCATTTATTATGACCTACGGTTTAAAAAACTGCTTTTATGGGGGTAACACTATTACGGGTAAACCAGTACTTTTCATTGTGGCCCACAAGGTTGAAAATCCCAACTGCCGAAGGCAAGCTAGTTGGCAATTTATGAGCGTGCTCTAAAAGTTGAACTCTGGACTGCCGAGAATAAGTCCAGCTAGCGGTCAGGGGGGGGGGGGGGATCGAACTTCGGGCCTCCAGATTAAAAGTCCCACGCACTAACTGGAGCTTGTTTACACTGCCTCCTCCTCGCTTCAGCAAACTGACCAGAAGTTGGCCGAAATACATTGATATATCTGCAAAATAGTGAATATAATTTACAAAAGTAAATAATAACAGTACAAATCTCCCAGAATCCTTCGATCCATTTTTTTTAAAGCTTTATAAGTTTGACAATTTTATACCTAAAAGAATGTCAGACCACAACAAGATAACATTTGCCTAAAAATATCTTCCTATGTCATATCTACGAGAGTGAGGTCATCAGTAATAATAATAATAATAATAATAATAATAATAATAATAATAATAATAATAATAATAATCAACTAAATAAAATAGGGTCTCTCAACAATGTCAATTTAATGACCAGTGTTGTGACCTTTCCAACCATATGTCAGTGTGTTAGAGTTTAATTCAGTGATAATATCAGTCACAAAAGCTGGTTACTTTAGGTGGCGAAGGTGGCGAAGGAGGACATGGAGCAAAGTGCACGACATACTACAGAAGACCATGGCCAGTAGGCAAATCAACAAAAGGCTGTGAAAAATATGGAGATCCACTTTCAAGAGGTCCAAAAGGAGACAGAGGGGATGATGGGGTTCCCGGATCAAGTAAGATTTAATGCGCACAATAGAGAGGAGAAATCGTTAGGTCACGCTACGCAGAATTTTTGGATGACAACAAACCGAAAATGTCTCTTAAAAAGTGAATTCGCACTGTTTCAAACTTCATCGATCCTATTCATTTTCATTTAGTTTGTCAAATCTTGGCGAAATTTCTGGAGATGAATCCGAAGGACCGTATCAAAGTTTACAAAAAGAAAAAGAATTTTTGTGTGTGAAATTAGCAAATTTCATGTGGAAACCTACATGAAGGCCGTTTACGCAATAAAATGTATTTACATTCCACTTTGAAAGGGTGTTTTTTTGTGTTAAAAGATTTTTACCAATCACAAGAGTTGAAAACAATAGCCAAGAAAAGTTTACAATTTTACATGTTCCCCACAAAGGATTTCTTTGTTATTCAAACTGAGACCAGATTTTGTTATATGGAAGATGGTTGGAAAGTAAGGATGAATATATGTACCGCTTTATGAAGTTTTGTTAACTTTTGCTATTTAAGCCAATCAGAAGTAAGTACAGACAATAGAAAAGTTAGCACCTTTTTTGCATTCCAACATGTTCGTTGCCGTTGTTGCTATCGTTCTTATCTGGACCGTTTCTTAAAGTGTCTCAAAGTGATCAACTAAACGCCTTCGCTTGATGGGACAAATTAAAATTATTTATGGTTGAATTTATAACACGGTTAACAGATGCCAAAAAATATAACAATTAAGAGATAAAGCATTCCGAGGTCCATTCAAAAAACAGCTAAAACTGTTTTCAAAACTTTCAGCTCCTTCTAAAAAAGGACTGGATGGTGTGGTAGAGGACTCTTCAATTGCATCGGGAAGATTAAACGCAGCTATCAAAAGGGACTATCCACAGGAGCTGCTCCTTCTGATGAGGCGACAAGCCGTCGACTTGTTGCTAGGCAACAGCAATGACCAACAGGGTAGAAGTACACTGCAGTTTATAAAAAGCATTGTAGAAGAGAGGGATGATGTAGAGCAACTAAAGAAAGGTATGCGATGCCCAGTCAGGAAATTTCATAAAACAGAAACATCAGTGCATGGTAACACACCGTTGTGAAATCCAAGACAGTGGTCGCCAAGACCAACGGTGCGTTTCCACGTAATGCTATGCCATCGAGGCATCGATAGTAACGTTTACGATCTAGGCCTGTTTTATAAGGATTTATGTGGAGTCATTCGAGCATAACGGTGCCTGTATCTCCCCACCAATTCGAACCAACACACTGATTTTTGGTAAGGGGGCTTTCTTCTTCTTGTTTTTTTTGAGTAAGCTAACCTTTTCCATAATTCCACAGATTTAGTTTTTGTGACGACATCACTTGTCTTCTCTATTTCCAACTTGAACTCTGACCTTTGCCGTTTGCCGTAAACGTGATTCTAAAACTCTTTATTCTCAACCACTGTTAGACGTGAACAGGAAGCTTGGGTTTTTGGGACAATATGGCTATGACATTTTTGGAAACAACAAGTTATTTGCCCCTCTTGTCAAGTGGGGAAAACTTGAAGAAGACGTTGAAGAAATAAAGGACGCTGCTGAAACCTACGAAGATGCTTTCAACGATATCTTGTCTACCGTGCAAGACAAGGAAAACTTCCAGCAGGTCAGCCTTTCTAATTAACTTTAAAAGGTAGGGAATTTTATTTCCTACTAAGTTTACAGTTCGTTTGAAGGAATCGAACTTGTTGTTTGCAATGCGGCATCTTAATGAGTCCCTGCTTCACTCGAGATCAAAAGAACTTGAGACAAGTAATGGCCATACGGGACCCTGCTACAAATTACAATTTTCCAATCATCATCACCACCATCATCATCGTCATCATCGTCGTCATCGTCATTATTATCATTATCATTACTCAGGAGCCAATTACTATGATGATGATAATGATAATGATTACGATTATGATTATCATTACCATTATTACTATTATTATTATTATTATTATTATCATCATCATCATCATCATTACCATTATGACAATTGTTATAATAATAATAATAATAATAATTATTATTATTATTATTATTATTATCGTATTATTATTGTTATTATGAATGGGGCACTAAGTTCATTTAAACACTAGTATGATATTCCTCCAAAGATGGCGTCTAAGTTGGCAGATGTTTCATCTAAACAAGTTAACTCCCAAATAGCCCGACTGGAAGAAGCAAAGTCGGTTGCGTTAAAGCAAAAAGGAATGTATGTTAATGTACGTATAGGTATTAAAATTTAATTTCACGTATTTCCCCGGCACACTGATGCTGTGTTTCAGCTTTCACTCATGGTTGAAATCCTTTCCTTTGCTTCAAAAGAACTCTAAAACACTTCAGTTGGTAAGATCGCTGCACCGGTATCGCAGAGGTCAAGGGTTCGAATCGCGTGCAAGCTTGAATTTTTTTCAGGCTTTCTTTTCGCGACTGCAAAAGTTGCGTCTATAGCCGCGACGATCTACTTTCATTTAATTATTTAAGTACTTTTCGCTTCATGTCTACCTTGAGGGAAATTTAGGTTCTGCCAATAAATTCAACAATATTACGTCATAATGACTTAGATTACGCCACTGCGTCGATCAAGTTATGCCCAGAAGTTGGAAATGATGAGTACGTTATCGTGTTTAATTTTGGTAGCCGTAGGATGAGCCAATTTAAAGTTATAGAAGAGTAGTAACATCCAATCTGGAAAACCTATTAAAAACGCATTGATTTGTTCGAAGGCTATCAAAACTCAGGAAGGAAGAATGAAATCCATTCTTGTCAAGATCAAGAACATGCTACCAAACGCTCAAAAGAAGGTGCAAGACAAGCTAAATCGCGACGAAACCATCGCAGTGCTCCAGGGAATGACGGGCTTTGCTAGCGCTATAGCAGGAAAGGATCCCTTTGACTTCATAAACACAGCTCTTGACATTGCGTCTTATGCTTCCAATGCGCCATGCCGTATATCACTTGATTCTTCTCTTAGAAGTATCAACAAATGGTTGACTTTTGGGAAGGAGTACATACCTCTGGAAGACTCGAGCGACCTAGACTTTTCTCTGGTCGATATTAATTCAGTCCCTGAAATTATGCAGGTCAGTATCTGTCATGATGAATGCTTCATTGCATAAATTAGCATAAATTATTCTGCATTTGATTATGTAATGTTAGTGGTATGGTATTGAATTGTTGAGTTAAACTGCTAAAATTGCGCTTAATGCATGATTCGTCCTCGAAAATATTATTAAACCAACTATTTCAACTTTTAAGTATAGGTAATAGCATGATTTCTAGCGATATTTGGCATAAGTACCACGAGTGTCTGGAGTGGATACTGTCCATCTGAAAACTATTAAAAAAACTTGTGCGAGTGTAATTTAGAACTGTAGCCATTAATTAGAGTCTGAAAAGAATAGCCACACTGGTAAATTGTAATTGTAAAAATGAACGTCTGATTAACTGACGTGGGAAAACGCTTGCGAACTCCAACTACCCAAAATGTTATAAATCTGAAAACAATTGTGAATCTGAAATAATGAGCTCTGGCATAGACTTGATAAAACACATATGATAAAAATGGAATGAGCTGTACATTTTAGCTGAGACTTACTTTCGAATTATATACCCTTTATGTTTTTCTCTCTCTCCTTTGAAATTTAGGCCAACCTTGAGATAAGCAAAGAACAACTGGCTGCAGATTTAGTGTGCTTGTTAGACGAGCATTCCAAACCAAGTTTAACTGCAGATCTAGAAGCAGAAATAGAGTCCTACTTCATCGTTGGGTCATCTCGCATAGATATGATAGCAAAATGTATGGACATTGATAACGAGATTGGAGGATACAACTTTGATATTCCTGTGCTTAAGGATACAGCTAGAGCAGTTTCTGAAGTAAAGGATTCGGAAAGTATGAAATCAAAACTAATTTCCTTCTTAGCCAGAGAAAACAGCCGACATTTTGAGACGCCAACAGTGGTTGCCCCGCGGCATGATGTCTGAGATACTAACACTACACTACTCAGATCTGGCTAGTGCTTCTCATTGGTTGAAACAAATTTCCCTCCCGGTAGGAACAATCAGAGGCACTACCCGGATTTGCGCTCGTTCCTCAGAAGTCATTTCGCAGGGAAACCAGTAGTGACGTGACGAAATGTCGGCTTTTTTTCTCAGGCTGCTTCCTTCTTCATTTTATCTCTCTGGAAAGACAATGAAATAGTTAATAGCCCATATGTTCACGGCTTAAGTTCCGCTGTAGCTCAGAGATTAGGACCCCCAAGAATTCTAGGAAACGCCACGAAGAGCAAAAGATTTTAAAATAATTGGGGAAGCCCTTTTTAGTAAGTTTCAAGACTCCAGTTCATAGAAAATTAATAATAATTCATTTGATCACCTTCAGGTTTATACCTTGACCCACTCCCCTCCTCCGATCCCCTCCTCCGATCCCCTCCTCGCAATGTTGTGCCAGCAACTGCTGGTTTGCACCCTTTCATGTAAATTCTACGAAAAAATTCTATTGTAGTGACCACCAACACAACACCAACATTGCCGCCTTGTCACGTGATTGCGAGCCAATTATAAACAACATCTTTTTTTCTTTTCTTTTCTTTGTTTTTTTTGTCATATCAGGTGGTTCCTTAAGCAGCAATCTTCAGCAAACATTCACCGATAATCTGCTCAGCACATACAGACAACTGGAAACAATGTTTATGGAAAAGCTATACGGGCTTTACAAAGCCCTTGGTTTCCGTACCCTCTGGGTGTTAGATGATGTCATGCGTTCATTCCGTAGGATCGCCTCTGAAAGTGCCTATGGCGTTGGGAGACTCAACGGAGCAGTACAATTAACAGACGTGTTTCAAAATATGAAAGACATCAAGTCAAAGGCTGTGACGTGTTTCTCGATTAACCCGTACAGCACTGATATTCAGAAGTGGAGTTTCGATAAAACCAACAACAAAGCGGTGAGCTAGCCACGTCACGCTGCCGTAGTGTTTCAACCTTCCCTGCTGATTCCAGTGTGAACACTTTGCAAAATACAGTCAAATCCCGCATTACCGACACCCGCTTAGTGCGGATTCCTCATTATTACGGACAGTATGGTAGTCCCTGGTAAAAGAAAGCCCTTAGATTTTCTCCGAATTTAACCTTCTTAATAAAGACATCCCGTTATTACGAACACTTTTTATGGCCCCCTCAGTAGCCGTATCAAAGGGGTTTGCCCGACGGTCAAGTGCAGTTTTGGGGGAACAAAATTCAAATAACAGACGGATTGTAATCAATCCTGCTCATCAAAAAGTTTTTTCGGGCCAGTTGAAATGACTTGTAGGCTACTACATGCTAAGTACAACTTGCTCGAATGGCAGGCTGTAAAACTGACTCTCTTTGCACCCTGTTTGCCTCGTTAAATCAGGACATATTTTGATGATTTAGTGTCAGAAAAGTGCGCAAATGTTTTGACATTTTTTTATCTTTTACCGCGACGGACGAATACCAACAGTTAATAAGTTACTTTTTTTCGTGTAAATGCTACTCTAAGCGCTTATCATACTGGACGTCATTTCCGCACAGTGAAGACGATCTCTATCAAGTGCTAAATGCATCGACACTAAAATTAATTGGTAGCTTTTCTAATCATACCAAACAGTATGTACATAGCCTCATATCAGTGATATTGTGGCTCTTTGCCTTTTTCTTGTCTCCAGATATTTGACGAACTTGCTCAAGGGGAGACAACATTTAGCATCAACATTGATCGTAGTTGCGAGACTTGTTACAACGTCCGTCTATTAAAGGTAACATTTACAAGATATTGCTAAAGTTTAATATTGCATTTGCAAAACATAATTATCCGATGTTAAAAAGTTCATTGTCTCATATTCGCAGATATACATCGAGCTTTTTGGGGCCGAACAAGCTGCAAATGTGCCTAGAAAGATGTACATCCAATTACGCCATCTTGGCGGTTCCTATTTTCGTTCAGCTGACAGCGAGACACCGGTGAAATCATATCGTCAACCTCTTGGTGGATTCAGGACTGTTAGGTTTGACAGATTTACCATCAGCGATGAAACCAAGTGCCGGGAAAGCGAAGCTAGTAAGAATACATTAAATTAGGGATAGTGTATTTTGTAACGCAAAATGGGTGTGCTGGAAGCCGCAAATGTTGTGAGTGCGTTGGAATTCAAATTTAAGGGCAAGGTTGTTCTAGAAGAACATAACTTTCCTAACCAAAAAAGAGAGTTGATAGCGTTTTTCTAAACGGTTTCGCCACCAGAAAAATTGAAAACAAGTTACATTATCCACTATCTTCAGATCATAAAGTTTTCTGAATAAAACAATGTTAATTTTATTCGCCAGAGTGCACAAAGTATTGCGTAACAGAGGACGATGCTCGCTGGATTGGGATGTGCGACAATCCCCTTAACAAAGGAAAAGGTCTTCGAACAGACAGCCTACTAGGAAGGGAAGAATGCAAAAGTCCTTTTGGCAGTTATGAGTTGAAAATTCCCAAAGACAACAACATGGAATGCACTGCCGACGGCTTCATAACAAATACCAACTGTAAAGATCTTGACGTAAGTAGCAATGCACGATACTCTTTTATGGCAATAAACAGAAGTGTAGTTATATGAAACAGAACCCTTTGAGGACGTGCTGAGTGAGACACCGTGGTTGTTGAAGGGAAAAAATTGTATCCAAACCCCCTTACCCCTCCCTTCTCCCTTTCGCAAAAAACGTGTTCTGGACGGCTGCTGTAATATATTCACAGTTTTATAGTTTTTGGTGAGCTCTACAGGTTGTTAATTGTAAATTTTATGGGATATAACATTAATTGAGACCCTCTGCAGTTACTCAAATTGAAGGTCTAAATATTACATCCCATTGGAAATTTACACTTTGTACCCTTCATATATAAAATATGTTTTAATTAAACAAACGGCAACTTTCGGTGCTCTGCAACAGAAAGTTGGCCTTTGGGTTGAAAATGGTTTGACCTCATCTGACTTATGATATCATTTCTTGTGACCATAGAAAGCGACTAAGACCAATTACAAGTGTATGACATGGTAGAACATAAAAAGAACATATGTCGCGTGTGTCGTTTTTACCCATTGAAGGTCGACCCTCCATGCTTCTGGCGTGACCAAGGTTTTGTTTTGTTAATTTTAATTTTTGTTTGGTACCCTAACCAGCTCTTACGTTTCTAATATGTATTGTCTTTCAGCTGACTAAGTTCACCAACATGAATGTCTGGATGTCAGTGTTCTACTGGTCAGGCCAGTACCCAACGGGACCGAACGACCACATCTGCCGGAGCTCGACAAAAAGGGCAAAAATAGCTCTGATGAAAGCTCGTCTGCTGCTGTCAAAGAGGAAGAGCAAACAGTGCTATTGATGTATTCCTAATTTAAGCATATGATGATAATTGGCAGCTACTGATGATATTGTTGATTGTATGCTTGCTTACTTGGTTGATTGATTGATTTTATGATCTAGATAGCTAGATTGCCGATTGATTGATTGATTGATTCAGGATTGTTTGGTTGACTGTTTCATTGATTGATTGATTGATTGATTGATTGGTTATTGATTGATTGTTTCATTGATTGATTCAGTACCGGATCCAGACCTTGAGATAAGGGGGTGGGGGCGGTGGGGACGGTCATCCAGACCCTTAGACAAGGCGGGGCCCGGTCTCCAAAAAACTTCGGGGGCTTCCCCGGGCCCCTCCCCTGGACCCGCCACTGTGATTGATTGGTGGCTTGGTTGGTTGGTTGGTTAGTTGAATGATTAATTGATTGATCGATTGATTGGTAACGTTGGTTGATTGATTAATTGATTTATTATTGAGTAATTGGTTACGTTGGTTGGTTGATTGATTGATTGATTGATTGATTGATTGATTCAGCTCGTTCTAGAACTAAACAGACATATTGACATCCGCAGAAAGGGTCATTTTCGATTTATTAAACGCATGCGTAGGAAAACTAAATTACTGTAACATGAATATTAATAAAGCAAAAGGGACTGAAGAGAAATCGTCCTTAATTTTACTAATTAATCAATTTCTACGTATAAAAAAAAACACCCGCGCAAAAGAAATGAATAACAGATTTTTTTGGTTCTATAATGGCTTCCTGTTCCATCTCAGTATATTTATTTTTTTAGAATGGTTATGAAACCAGTTAGACTCCTTTGTTATATGTTTTTGTTAGCTTTTTTGGACCTGACCTCTCACAACGTTCAATAGCATTCCTATCATTTTGAACATAGTGACCAATAGAAACGTCGCATTAATTTATACAGTCACAATTTATAAACAAAAAAAAAAAGGGATTGTGCAAGGTCAGGGAGCTTCGAACATAACCTACAGCACCGTTGTTTTCGACTTTGATCTTTGCGGACTTTCATAACCAATCTCCTCTATTGACTATGATCTCAGTGGCCGGCTCTTTCCATGATTTTTTTTTTTAAAAATAACCTGTTGAAAACGATGAAAAGGTGCATTTTTAAAACACTCGTGCTTACATAAAACGAAAAGCGAACACAAAAGAGCCGTACATGTGTTGAAAAATGAGCAAGTTTTAAAATTTGAATAACAACCAGCAAACAAACAGCAAAAGCATTGTAATTGCCAAGCTTACCAGAAAAATTAGCCAAATGAATAGAACGAACATGATGAGACAAATAAACACGCAGCAAAAGTGACTCTATATATGGTGTGGAAGCAGCTGTGGAAGACGAACGGCATCATGAAAAAGCTTTTTTAGCGAAAATAAATTGGTGCTTCGTTGTTTTAATCATAATTAAACGGGCCAAACTAATCGGCAAAAAAGAAGACTGTGATTCGGTGCCACAAGAGGCCGGAAAGTTGTGAAAGCGCGGCCTTTCGAAATTTGTCGCTTTTTTCGTAAAACCATCGAACATTATATTAGAAAACGAACGTGATAATGAATACGCTATTTTTGTACAAGTAAAAATATAGTAATAGAAGTGCTTCCTTGATATGATTCTATATAAAATGGTAAAAAAAAAAAAAAAAAAAAATACTTGCCGTAGCTCGCTGCTGGCTATACGTGTCATTCCTCGGCTGTTATATCTTCTAGGTCAAAGTAAGTTTCTTATATACGACTGCAATTTTTTAAAAAATAGAAGCTAGCAATAACGAGCATTCGTTCAACAGATTTTTCGTAGCGGTATGAAACTTAACAAATTGGCCGCTAATCTGTCAAGAAACCCAAACTGGGCAAAAGGAGCCAGTTAGGACGTAAATCAAAGAAAATTGCCTAGTGCCTCAGTTAACTTCAGTTCTTCTCTAGTCTTTAAATTTATTTCTTAAGCCTTTAGTTTAAAGAAGCAGATGTACGTCTCGAAATATTAAGGACTTTAAGATCCATCGACGCGAATGTTAACAACGGCGCTTAAAAAATTGGGAGTTTGCGTTCTTTCAGTCTTTAATGTTATATTATTCCTACCCACTTACTTTGTCAAATGTAGGCGAACCCTCCTGAAGTTGAAATAAATCCAAGGCGGACCATTTCCAAGTTTAGAAAGAGAAATAAAATTTCGTCTTTGCTTGTTTACGCTTCTCCGTAAAACGCGAAATTAGACATTTCCACGTTGCAGTCGTGTAAAAACCGGGAAAGAAATGTACAAAAAGTGTGATGCACGTGCAAAGTTGTTGTTTTGCTTCTATTAAACCTATTGTTTTTTAGACGTTCTTGTTGCTGTCGCGTCCTTGGATCCGTTTAAGTCAGAAAAAGGCTAGACTTGACTCCGTAACTTGAATTTAAAGTTTTTGACAAGTTCGTCGGTCTTTGTTGTGCTGTTTGTTGATTATTTGCCTCGTATCCATAAAATGCTCTAGCTTTTAAAACCCTAGAATGTACTTTCCTGTAGAATAAACTGTTTATAAACAGTTCAGTTGGATAATGTTTTTGTGATATCCAGAATAATCAAGGTGGAGATAGGGTTATCAGCCGAAGCGGAAGTCTGAGGTTGATAACCCTTACCGAGAAAAGTGTGAGTGGGGCAGGGTTCAAACTTAAGTCGGGGCAATCCGAAACTTTGCATGAGGAATTCGCTTGTTAGGCGGGGTTCACTCTCAATGGTACAGCAACAATTAAATATAAATGACCCAATTTCCGTGACCCGAGAGAAGGGTGGTCCGCTGTACCTTAATTAAAGGCTACTCTGCGATCTGATAAGCTTTATTTTCTTAAAAGGCTGATCCCCAAGACTCTGGTTGAAAGTAAATTGTTACCCTGAGGAACTGGTGATGTTTTCCTTGAGCTTGTTTTATTATTAGATGTCAGTCATCAGCTAATTAATTAAAATTGTGAAATAAGTATGTGTAATCAAATGGTGACGAGTGAAATTAGGGAATAATTTCACGCCCGTTTTGTCCAAATCCTAAGAACAAAATGCACGAGAAATTATTCGCTAATTTCACGAGTATACCATTTGATTACGTACTAATATCATAGGTGACGAATTACGTTAACAGTCGTGAATTTTTGACATGTTTATCCTGTATCGTATAGATCGAGAACTCCACTCTCTCAAATGTTTAGACCTCAAATTCGGCTTAAGTTCAGAATTTTTTTTGACAAAATACCTGTTAGAATCCTTCTTGATATGTTATTCCGTGTGTTCAGGTTTTCTAAAGCGTCTTTACGTGCCCTGACATCTTCAATCACGGCATTTTAAAACTTCGTCGCCATCTTGTCACTGAGACGCAGGGAAGGTTGCCATAGCAATTAACCCTGAAATTTCGTGCCAAAATTAAGGAGTTATTCGTCACCTATAATATTATTGTAATAATAAACAATGTTCAGAGTTATATATCCTCATGTAGTTCAGTTTCTGTACAATCCGTAACCGGCTTTTAAAACCTACAATCGAGGACAAAATTGTTGAGACATTGTACTCAAATACGGTAACTCCAACAACACTCACACCTCTCCCTCCCCTCCTTTGAACCGGTTTACATGCCCCATGCCTTATTTCTTTTTCCAAAGAAGACCTTCGCGTGATGAATGCGGGCTTTGGAGACAGTTGGAGGTATTTTTCCGCTCCAAAGGTGACGTGACTGAGGTGAAATGATCTATAATTTTCTCCCATCATTCTGGTTGAGGGAGGAACTTTTCCCCGAACTCATACCACAGTCTTGAGGTCCCATATATAGTCTGCATCGCCGCCGCTCGGGCCGGTTTCCAGCAATGTTCCTCGTCCCCACGCGAAGGCGAAGGACCGGAGACTACGTGAAACCTTGCGGTTTAGCTAAATTGAGCTCTTGATTCAACATAGTTAATCAGCGATCTGCGGAGGTGATTTCTTAGCAAAATATGGGATAAAGGGTGTTGGCATATGCTGAGCTGATAGTCAGTCAAACCTCTAACAAACTATCCATACCAATAACAATAGTTCAATGCCCATGGCGATTTCCAGGATCATTCACCAGTGACTCAGTTTTAATTAAGTTAGTGAGAGAAAACATCACATTCTTGTACTTTCGGATAGTTTATTTCTGCCGTTTGTCCAATGCGGTGTTTGCATCATGATTTTGTCTCCTTCGGCAGCCTCTCGGACCGGAGTCACGCAATGCTCCCCGCCACAGCGTGACTCCGGCCTGAGAAGCTGCGACTTTGAAGACTAATCATGATTTTTCCTGAGGTTCAGGCATTGGAATTCGCCGTTTTGGGTAAGCTACCAACCCTCTGAAGAAAGATGTAAACGAAAAAATCATAATTGCAATATTGTCCCAATGCATGATCGTAAACTTTGATATGATGAAAAGACAATGTGACCATTTTCTAAGGGCAAAGCCTTGAAAGGAGGTTGATCTCTCCTCGTTTTACTTACCTACAATCGTGGTCAAGCGTAGTTGGCAGGATTATCATTTTGAAATTTAAACTTGGCCTAATGATGCTGTACACCCAGTCCGTAGCCAGGTGTCCAGAGTCCGCAGTCCGCAGTCCGCAGTCCACAGTCCACAGTTCATATTTCTCACTGGCCATTTCGTAGTCCGCGCGATGGTGTATTTTTAAAATATATTTTCCGGTCTGTCCGGTCTAACCATTTTTGTGATATCTCCTTTGCGAAGTTCGACCATGTGGACCGTCAAAAGCATAAGAACCAACAGATATGGCATCATTTCGCGTTATTTGCTGTCTTTACAGCGGAATTTCAGTTCCGAGAGGACAGAACGTGTCATGGCGATTCGGCGGGAAGATATCAACGTTTGGGAAAGACGCGCCCCAATCGCTCCTTCTCATGTTGCGGAACTTGTTCATAAAGGAATCAAAGTTCTTGTACAGCCTTCTACAAGACGGGCTTATACGATGGACGAGTATGAGCGAGCTGGAGCCGTTATTACGGAAGATTTAACTCCTGCAAGTTTAATTATAGGTGTCAAAGCTGTTCCTATCGATCTACTGATTCCGAACAAAACTTACGCGTTCTTCTCGCACACGATAAAAGCGCAAGAAGCCAATATGCCTCTTTTGGATGCTATGTTGGAAAAGGTGAGGAAAATTTGAATTCTTGGGATAAAAATCACGTAGAAATACGATTTAATCCATATCAGATAGGTCTCAACCTATCGATGATCAAGTAATGGTGAGGAAGAGCCTCACGTGTGTAAATACGAATGTGAAAGAAGATTGGTAAGCTTACGGAAAACTTGAAGATTATCTGAAGGAAGTATTCTCTCGGTTCACTTTTTATCTTCATTTTTCACGCAGTTTCTGTTCAAGGTAAACTCAAGTTCCTATAGCAGTAAACTCATCTGCTGGCGAACATTATATAATCTATTGCTTTCGAACTTCCATGTGGAACGAAGGAAATAACGCCCACGGCTTTCTCGGTGAAATTCTGTACATGGTGGTTGTAGTATATTATTTTCGTTCGTGAAAACCTAGAAGAGGTGCCTAGTAACCTCCTTTTGTGATTGTCTTTGAATTTCACACGACAAAAACAATGTACATTGTAAGACCAGACACATTGTGAAAATTTGGGCCGTACAGGCGACCTTTATTTGATATAAAAGTACGCCACGTCTTGTTTTTGTCTTTCAGAATATACGAATAGTTGATTACGAGAAAATGGTGGACGCAAAAGGCCATAGAGTTTGCGCTTTTGGTAAATTCGCGGGAGTCGGAGGTAATGTAATTTATAACAAAATGCTTCAAAGTAGGCACATATTTTTTACTACTGTATAGGTTTTCAACGTGGGGGTGTGTTTGGGGGCATGTCTCCGCTTCTTTTTTATGGCATTTTGTCACGAAATGTTTTTCTCTTTCAAATGGTTTAAAAAATCACCATTTCTCTTTTCCCAAGAAGCTGTTTACTTCTCCTTGAAATGGTTACATGTAGATGCAGTTGTAATTTCGTATTTTAATTCTGTTAAGAGCCTCCAAAATATGAACAATAAATAATTAATACAGGCCTTTGCCATTGAATGAATGAGTGAATGAATTATCCTTTATTGTAATCGAGCAGTAAACCTGCTTGAGGGATCGTGTATATAACTAGTCTTTGATAAAACAGGAAAGTAAAATGCATTCTTATCTATTCTTAAATTTAAACATAAGATTTTAGAAAACTGAAAAATGCTCATGAAATTCCAAAGACGATAAGATGTTTGATTTCGGTGTCTGCATTGCTTATTTTATAGGAATGATAAACATTCTTCATGGACTTGGTTTGCGACTTCTTGCTCTTGGCCATCACACTCCTTTCATGGTATGGTATGTTTAATTTTAAAATACATGTATTTATTGAACACCAGCTTCACAGGCTTTTCAGGGGTTTCTAGACAATGAGTGTTAGCTGGTCAGGAAAGCTGAAAACAGAAATCAACAATGGTAACTTAGTAAGCCAGTAAACATGTAAAATAATTTCATCAATAACTCCGTGATGAAACATGGGACGAAAAAAGAGATTTGCGCAAATTTGCTCCTTGAAAATATTTCCGCAAATATATAAAAACTGAGAAGTAAACATGTGGCAAACATGGTAAATGCAAGTCATTTACCAAGATATTTACACCCCTGTTTTTTGGTATGCAAATGTGGCATTTACCATCTTTGCCATATATTCACTCTTTGGTTCTTACATATTTGCAACATATTTGTGACATATTTGTAAGGCGCAAATTATATTTTGTACAAATCCACTTTCTCATACAGTGGAACTTACTTGGGCACATGCACTTGTTTACTTGTTTTTAATGTTTGTATGCCTGACATAATACAAGGTGCATCTCGTTGGCTGTGTAGAACAATAGTCCTATTCAAGAGTGTAAGCAAAACCATAGAGCTCTATATCCCCCACTCTCCCTCCCCCAGCTGTGTGTGTGCCACAAATATATGTGCACCTGTGGTCAGTTTAATACAACTTTTACAAGTCTAATTTACAAGTGTAGCTATTTTTTAGTGTCTGAAAATAATAACTGCACTTGTAAATTATACTTGTAAAAGTTTTATTAAATTGACCCTAGGTGTATAAACAGTATCGTCAGGTATAGCCTTATTACTTTATTAATTAAGGTATATGTGATTTGTTGTTTGTTTTTTTCTCAGTATATGGGTGCAACTCATAACTACAAAAACAGTAGAGCTGCTAAACTGGCCATCTATGAGCTTGGAGAAGATATAAAGGCTGGCAAACTTCCAGCCCATTTCGGACCTTTGTCATTTGTGTTTAGTGGCTCAGGAAATGTATCACAGGTAATTAAAGCTAGCTAGTACATTTGCAGTACATGTAAGTCACTGGCTTTTCTGATGTTCTGTTGCACACTGGGATTAATATTTTGCGAGTTGCATGGTTTTTTTTAAAATTCTTGTCCCAATAATGTTGAAATCAGGTATCATAATGTAATGTAATGTAATGTAGGTTCCACAGGCTAGGAAATGAGCTTAGGCTGTGGTACCTGTATTTTTACCCCTTAATTTATTCCATGGGCTGTGCGACTGAAAATAATCAGTAACAGAATCGTAGAGTTGTATACGTATTTGGAATGCATTCTGTAAGATCACTTTATGATTTGAAAATTTTTAGGGTGCTCAAGAGATGTTCCAGGAACTTCCACACATCTATGTTGAGCCAGATGAACTGAAGAAAGCTATTCAGAGCACTGGTATGAAAAATCAAACATAAATAAATAAATAAAATGAAAAAGTAGAAAAATGAAGTGCCTGCATTGAAAAAAAAGAAAATTTCCTTCTTGCCCTTCTTCATATATATTCCATAAAAGAAGTGGGGAGAAGTTATTTTTAATAAATAACTTTCAACACTTTTAAAATTAGCAAATTGTTTAGCAAACTCATCGAATGTGATCATGACCTTAATAATTCTCAGTACTTAGTTTGTATATAAAGTATTGGTATTACAACGAGAAATTTGATTCTGATCTTGCACTCGGGCAGGTCAATGTGCCTATAAATAATGGTCCACGAACATGTATAATGGTATCTTACATGTACATGTAAACACCAAAATAAACATCATTGTAATGACGAAATAATCTTTGTCAGTGACTAAATATGTGCAAAAAATGTCCCAGAAACAGTACAATGAATTTTGAGGGAAAAAATTGGCTAAATTTCAGACTAACTCACAGAAAAGCTCAAAAGGCCAATTTATCTGTCGAGATATGTGGTGACCCTTGCGGAGAACGGGAGATCAGTCGGGGTGTGATAGTTAGTATTGTACTGGCCCAAAAGTCATTTTAACAAGCCTGTTGATGAACAGGCTTGATAACAGTTCTTTTGTGATTGGAATTCCTTAAGAAATTTCACTTGCCAGGCAAACAAGTTAAGAACAGCATTCACTAGCCCATTAGTAAAATCCACCAGCCCTGGGCTATGGGACATGACTTTCTTTGCACGCTGTCAGTGCCGTATCAGGGAGACTCCCGGATAATTCGGGAGAGTCGGCATACATGGCATTGTACTTGTACATTTTATATAAATCATTTTTTTGACCAAGAATAATTTTTATGGAGCTATTGATTAAATAGATAATTAACTTCACAGATCATCGCAAAGTGATTGGTACGGTAGTTAGCCGTGAAGACTACCTAGTACCCAAGGCTGGCGGAGTGTTTAATGCAGAGGAGTATGATGCACATCCCGAAAGATACAGATCGACTTTTGCTGAAAAGGTTTTTATTACTCATGTAGATCTTGATTTTACTACATTAAATTTCTTGAGGTATGATATAGTCTGAAATTGCTATTTTTATGTCATATGAATGGTATATAAAACGAAAACAAAATTATTCTGAGCTAAAAAAAATATTAATTATTATTCTAAAAGCTGCTTACACTGTATGTTTGCTTCCTCTGTACAGATCGCCCCGTACATGTCTGTTCTGGTGAATGGGACCTATTGGGCCCCCAATGTGCCACGCCTTCTCACCTATGATGATGCAAGGAATCTGCTAAAGACAATGAAGAGATCAAGTGCTTATGAAGGATGCCCTGACCTTCCACACAGATTACTGGCAATTTGTGATATTTCTGCTGACTGTGATGTAAGCACTTTGAATCAAGTGAAGTTTCTGGGTAACTGACCACCTACCCATCCCCTAAGTCACAATTTTACCCAAAGTGAGAAGTAAGTGTAAATGTTGACTTAGGGGAGCGGTAGGTGGTCAGCTACCCAGAAAGCTTAATAGCGTGGATCAATTGAGGTTCCAGCACTTTTGAAAAATCTCTTTCCCCCCTGCACAAGTTATTAGATGTCCTTGTCATTTATACTGATGATG